>VWZT01002551.1:2093419-2112781 GCA_013397055.1 Pachycephala philippinensis | reverse complement strand
AAAAAAAACACACCCAAACCCCAAAAAACCCAAAAAAAACCCCAACAACAACAAAAAAACCACCCAAAACAACCAAAAAACCCTAAACTCACAACAATCCAAACAAACACCCCACACTTCAGTATGCCTTAAGTTACAGAAAACTATTAGCAACAAATAAGATGCTTTAAAATGAGACAGCCTATTAAACTGTTCTCTCTAAATATCTCATTTAAATTGCAGCTTTGTCAGGTTAATTTAAGCAGCAATGGGCAACCCAATAGGAAAAAAAAAAAAGGAATTGCTAACAATTTCAGTTCTCTAAGACGCTGATGTGTCAGAATGAGGAATATGACCAACTTTTCTCAACTTTAACCTGGGAATTGTTAATTACTCCTGCCTTAAAAAAAAACCAAAAAAACAAAAAAACATCATTCTTCTCTTCTTCTTTCTCTTGTCTTCCGCAGAATTTCCTGCTATTTTTTTCTGTGGAAAATTTGCTGTTGAGCAAAGATGCAGCCATAGCAGACAAAAGGAGACAGCTTACTTTGAATGCAACTGCCATCTTAGACCAAAACAGATGTTATCTAATTCTAGTATCTGATTTCTGCTAGTTTTATATGTCAAACGTTACTGTGATGCTCAGTCAACCTAAATATAGGAAGAAAAGATGAAAAGTAGATGTTAAGTGGTAAGAGGACACACACAGCCATTAACCAAAGCCACCCTGTTAGGAATACTGAGAACACCAGTGGGTTAATGTGAAAAGAAATTAATTATCACAGAGAGGAATTTGGAGATATTTTGCACAAGTAGTTATTTGAAATCATGCTAGAACATATTACCACCAACAGGAAAGCAAGGTTTTGGTTCCGGACACAAAACCAACTTAGATGTGTTTTAATTACTTGCACATCTTTCCAAATCAAAACAGTGATCTATTGCAAACAGAAATTCCTTCTAAGAAAGAAAAGTAGCCTTTTAACATCAGGTCCAGCAAACCAGAACAAATGTAATGTTAAAAGGCTCATTGGAGAAGCATGTTAATTTGCACTCAGGAAACCGATCCCATGATTCAAGAAAAGAGTAGAACAAAAGCTGTTTCAGGGAAATTCTTTTCCATTGTGAAGTTATGCCATTTCAGGAAGACTGGCAAAATCAGCAGTAACATACCTTTCAGAAGGAAAAGAACTTTCATGAGGAGAACTTAATATTTGACATGTCTGTAGGCTGGCAACAGCTGATGAGGGTAGTTGGCCCGATTGCAATTTGTCAGCAGTTGGTAAATTTGCATCAATTATTACGTGGCTGTCTATGTACTTTCTTCCAATTTTCGTACTCAGGATGTTCGTCAAGATAACTTTGGGTTGCCTGCCATACATATAACAGTAAATCATAAGTACTGCACTGAAATCTAGAGAAACAAACTTCTTGTTAAATTCATGTATCCTAGAGGCTTGATAATCAAACATCAATATTTTTAGTCCCCTACAGGCAAAAAAAAAAAAAAAAAATCATCTCATTAAGAAACTTAAAAGACAAGGAAAGCAGATAAACACAAAATAAGACCAGGGTAAGAAAAACTAGCCATGTAACTTTACCTTAGCCAGATACAAGGCACACTGCATTGCCTCTAACATATCATGCAGTATTGTTTAGAAACTGGTAAATATTTATCTCCAAAAAAACTTTCATGCAGTATCTGTACACATTTCTCAGAACTCTGGAAAAAAAGTCTTGATTTTCCTGTGAACAAGAAGCCTCCAGTAGAACAGAGTAAATTTTCTAGAGCATTTAGTGAATAGGTAGAAAAGTAGCACAAAAAGTAGCATTAGAGTTTATTTCACTTCTCAACTGTGATGTTGCACTCTACAGTATAGCAAGGCCCAGAAAAATAGCCCCACGTGTTAAAACAGACAAGTATCAAAAATAAGCCACGCAGAAATATGAAGATGCAAGTCCCACTTGAACAATACACATAATGTGTAAAAGCAACTCAGCTTGCTCCACAATGCCACTGCAGCCAGCTTGTTGTATAGACAATGATTTATCCACTTCCTTTCTCAGACTGGGATTTAAATTCTAACACTTCCATTTCCAACACATCCAATTCCACTTCAATTTATTTTGGATTAGGTTGTAAGGCTATGGCCTTTTTTAATCTATTTTGAACAACACTGCCTTTTGGGTATTGACCGCATAATTCTCCTGTTGTCTGTATTCATCCACAGAGCACACTCCAGCACTGACTATGTGATGTCTGGAGAGCACTCAGATCTCCTCTTGCACCAAGATGTAAATTTGCTTTTAATCAGGAGGCTACCTTCCAGACAAGACTGCAGAGACCCACAGGGGATAAACAATTAAAGAGATACAAATTAAAGAGGAAAAGTCTAATACTGAAAAACATGTAGACTGGATGTAACCTCCAATAAAGGAAGCCCCTAAACTGTCTGTCATCAGAGGTTCAGAGACAAAACCCCGAGCATAAAGCGTTCACTCTAGCCATACTTTTCCCTGAATAGCTCCAATTGCCCACTGCTTGCAGGGGTGCAAAGAAGATACTAAACTTGATATGATTTTCTTCTGATAATTTAAGCCAGTTTTCCTATTTTCATGAGTAGTCTAAAGCAGTAACAGTGAAAATACACCTTGATACCTTCTCTGAGAAAAGGGCTGCAGTTAAATTCAAGTGTATTCTTTTCATGAGAATAAAAAAAAAATCCCAAACATTCTGTGAACCCAATGGCTAAATTAGAATTAATTGGTCTTGACAGTACAGGACCATCTAGAAGCCATTTGGTCAGAAAAAAAAACCACTACAGCATGCCTGGCACCATCTCTCTCAATGATTATCAAAAGGAACCAGGTACAAGTGAATTCAGTGAAGTGAGATAAAATACAGTTCATTAACAAGGAAGCTGTGGTACAATAAAGAACACTCTCTCATGAAGAAATAACTGCAAGGAAAATTATTTTGTTTAGTGACATGAGGCAAAGACAACATACCTTTTAGACAGAAAAAGACTTTGGAGAGTAGGGTTTAAAATCTGCCATATCTTTACGCTGGCAGCAGATGATGAGGGTGCTTGATCTGACTGCAGCTTGCCAGCATCAGAAAAATTAACACCAGTTTTAGGTTGTGCCTGTAAATATTTTCTTCCTATTTTTGTCCTCAGGACATTCGTCAAGATAACTTTGGGTTGCCTGCCATACATATAACAATACATTAATAATAGGGTGCTGAGAACTTTTTAACTCGCATGAATTCAACAAAGATATTCCATGAGTTCACTGTCTCCACATCATAACTTATAGAATTAAGGTCACTGCCCTGACAACTTACAAAGCAGTTCTCTTTGGAGAAGAGCAATCACAGACTCATCTTTTGATCAGGACGGCCTTTCAAGGTTTCTTCTTCTGGCATGAATGACTAACATATTCATATGCAATTCTGAAAAAGTAAACTTTCAGTGCAAAAGCACTGAAATGGAAATTTTGGTGCACCTTGTTATCACAAAATGTTGGAAGTAGTGTCACTATGGCCTCACAAGCTATTCTGAAAGTGTACACTTGACCATTTGCAGGATATGAAAACAAGCACTCATTTCGTGGCATCTTATTTTAAAACCATGAATATTTTTCATTCCCATATTGCAGATTAATTATGATCTTGCTGGGGAAAAAAAAAAGTCAAAAAGTTAGTACAGATCTCCCAGTTCTGAAGCTCCAACTATTTCTATTCAATTCCACTAAACAGATTACTTAGAATTATGAATTACAAAGTCAGTAAAAATGCCCTACTGAAGTTCTGTAAAGAAGTATCTATACTTTGGTAATTATGCGAGATTGGTACTGAAGTCTTCACATGAAGAATTAATTCTGCAATATGGCCAGTAATTTGAACAGTTTTCTTACAGAGTTGTAAGGGTTGGAAAAGATCTCCAAGATCAACAAGTCGTCAACTGAATACCACCACGCCCACTAAACCATATTGCAAAGTGCCACGTCTACTTGGTTTTGAACACTTTCAGGGATAGTGACTCCACCACCTCCTCGGGCAGGCTATTCCAGTGCTTAAGCACTCTTTCAGTGAATAAATTTTTCCTAATATCCAACCTGAACCTCCCCTGGCACAACTTGAGTATGTGTCCCCTTGTCCTGTCACTGGTTGTCTGGGAGAAGAGATGAACATCCACCTTGCCACAACCTCTTTTCAGATAGTTTTAGAAAGCAATAAGGTCTTCCTTCAGCCTTCTTTTCTCCAGACTGAACAAGCCCAGTTCCCTCAGCTGCTCCTCACGGGAATTACGTTCCAGATCCTTCACCAGCTCCATTGCCTTCTCTGGACTCGCTCCAACACTTCAGTGTCTTTCTTGTAATGAGGGGCCCAGAATTGGACACAGCACTCGACGTGTGGCCTCACCAGTGCCAAGTACAGGGGGACAATCCCTGCCCTGATCCTGCTGGCCAGACTGTTGCTGACACAGGCCAGGTGCCACTGGCCTTCTTGGCCACCTGGGCACACTTTAGCTCATGTTCACCTGCTGTTGACCAGCACCACCAAGGCCTTTTCCACCAGGCATCTTTCCAGCCACTCTTTCCCTAGTCTGTAGTGCTGCACAATGTGGTTATGACCCAATGGTGGGACCCAACTCCAGCTTATTGCATTTATAAGCTGATAAATAATCTATGATTTATAATGCTTGTCAGGATTTACTTTATTTTTAAACCTCTGAGAACTGGACTTGTTTTCCAAGGGCTGGTCCTATGAAGACACTGAAGTTCAGACTAATATGTTGGTTTTAAAAGATTCCTGTGGTGCTGTGGTGACAAATGGTTTTTTTTCTACCACATGTCTTGCATAACAAAAAAAAGAAAAAAAAGAAGTTCTTGCTGTAGAGCAAGTCTCTTTTTAACAGCTAGAAAAAAAAATAATACTAGCTGTTACTCACATAGCTGTTACACATGTGCTACAGTAACATTTCTTACTCAAAGGGCTGCTATTCCTCAGTGGGTTTACAACTCTGCAAGCAACTGTAATTGTCCCACTGACAGGCTGCATTCAGCTCAGCAGCCTGGTTACATGGTACCTAGTGGCAAATAAATACAGGTATGGCATGAAAACTTCTGTTTCTGAAGGACAGACATGCTTGAACCTAAAAATATATCTGGAACTACCATGCTAGTGAAACACAACCAACGTGCGGCAGATGTTTTATGTAAGCCTTTTATTTTGCTCTTTCAATCATTATTTTACTTTGATATTTCTTCTCCCTAGTTACTTACCATATTGACAATGTCACACTTGGACACGAGAGAAAACAACACAGACACGGGTTGAGCGAAAGAGGGCAAAAGCCTGGGGGTCTGGCCCCCACTTTATTTATATATGTTCTTAGAAATCACCGTGGATTGGAGGGAGAAATCAACACTCCTCAATCACACTGGTCAAAGGAAAGATCTATTAAACGTCCCCACCTAGGAGAAATGGAATGCAAACATCTGGTACAGCTAGCAAAACATGGTTATGTTTACAGAAAAGGCCTGTGAGAAAAATCTCACAGAAATGAAAAGAAGAGGACTGTGAAGCTCAGGGCAACATTGACAAGACACATAACCCCTCACTGAACCTGAGAAGACAAATGTTCCTACACACAGCTTGGACAAGCTGCCTATAAGCTGTGAATGGCTGTCAGCCTGATGAGATCTCTGCACCCCTGAATGCCATAATGTGTATGCCATCTCCTAGAACTCTGCTACGCCTTTCCCAGGCCAGAGTCTCCAAAATGTTTTAATCACACAGCCCTACCAGCAGTAAGTAGTTAGAGTATGTACCTTCTAGAAAGTTTATTTAATTAAAACCTACAGAGATGTACTAGTGACAGGTTGATCTTAAAGGTCTTTTCTAACCACAATTCTATGATTATAAAACACATAAATAGAAATTTAAAAAAGAATGCAATAAAGACAATATAAATATTTAGTAATTACACAACAAGATTTCCTTCCTGTACTCCAGTGAGTTGTCTCATACACACCACACTTTGGAGACCACTATCTAGACAATGTACAATAAATCTAAATATAAATGGCTCCTTTTCAAAACTAAGTAACTTAAGCTCAAGGGAAGGCAGTTTCCTTCATTCTCTGAACTTCTCTTAGAAGTTTCCCAAAGGAAAACTGGTGGTAAAGAGCTAAGGCTTCATCTCAAAAGACAAAGAAAAGGGCACCAATAAAAAAGAACCCCAAAATCCACTTAAGGCACTCTGACGCCAAGGACACAGGACGAAGTGTTATAAAACAGGTTGGTCCTAATTAGCTGTTGGAAAAACAATCCAGGGTTTCTCAAGTGAGACATTGGCTCTGTGAAGGCAATAAAAAATCACATGTGCAAAGACAGTCTCATTTGAAGACCAACCTAAAGCACAGTAGTGCTCCAGAATGCTTTATGCAGTCTGGAAAACGCAGGTGTACATTTGTTCTTTCACCTAGTTCTGTATATAGTCTATGAATGTTAACGCAAAAAAGTGTTCCGAGCATGTGCCTCAAATACTGTAGATGTAAGAGAGGCTTCTTCAACACTCTGAAGATCCAGAGACTGGAGTTCATTTCAAGATATGCTTCAATTACTGAAAAGCTTACAAAGTGAACACAGGTCCTGAGGGTCAGTCTAGTAACATTAATGTCTTAAATGGTGGAGCTCAACAGTAGCAGCGCAGTGAGCACATCCAGGTCTGGCAAGTTCTTGATTCAGCACAGGAAGCAAGACACTTATTTTCCTATAGAAGTCCCCACTAAATCAGAAGTTCTGGCTTTCCTCTGGCCTTCTCATACATTGAGCTCACACATGAGCCACAGTTTAATACATCAGAAGAGCTGATGTATTACAGCAACCAGACTTCTACAATATTTGTTGTTTTTCCACTGTAACGTATATTAGAAATAAGAAATAAACAAGCAATACCTAAGGAAATAGAGAATATACATATTTAAGAAATGTGATCAATTAAAAATTCAGCTACACAAGAACCTATTGGACTGTTCAGAAAATTTACAGCTACTGAAGCAGTTAAAGAAAATTTCAAGGCAAAAGTCATCAAGTAAATTTGTACAAGTTATCTTATGAAACTGGACATTCACTCTTGTGCTTTAAATTTCCTCCTTAAAGACAAGAAGCACCCAAACGACTTTAGAGGGCCAGTTACTGAAGACTAAAGAACTGAAGTCACTTCAGCTCTTGGGATGCCAGAAGAGATGATGCAATAAAAGACGAAGCCAGATATTTCCCCTCCTCCTCTAACAGGACTCAAAATTAAAAATCAAACCTTGAAGTAACTAAATGGTGTTTTTTCCTCCAAATAGAAAACAGTTGTAAAAGTAGGCCCTAGCAGTATGCAGATGTGAACCAGAAAATTGCGTCTTCTAAAAAATCTGTTTTAAAATCATGATGGCAGGGGATCATGAGATGACATAAATATGCTGCTCTCTATGGAACACTTCAGCTCTCCTGACTAAAAACAGGCCAAGCCTATCAATTTCCCAGATCTCAATTCTTTCAGTTTTCATTGTTCCACCTCGCAGAAATGCCAGATATTTTTCTTTTTATTTCTCAAACACCTGGTATCACAATGAAATTTTACTAAATTTAGGCTCAAGGTAATTAGTCCAGTGGGAATACACAATTAAAATAAAGACTTTGTGACCATGTATGATCAAGACTTGTAAAGGTAACAGAAAATATTCCAACACTGAGTGTTTGAACAGCATAATGACAGAAAACGTCCACAGCAGGAGGTAAAGGAGTCAGAAGCAGAATTTCACTACCTATACTTTGTTGGCCACCTTGAAAATTCAGGTCTGACATCCTTTGCTCACACTCACATCAGGCTAAACCTTCACAGGCTCCAGGCTCCTCTATAATTTGGTTTACTGATTGTTATTTGGCCCTGAATTTGTAACACTTCCCATTCCCTTGATTTAAACGGGGTTTACAGATTTTAGGCAAATACTTTTTCAAAAAGGATCTTATAATTTCAAGCACACACACATACCATGAAGCAAGTTTTGCACTGGAAATCTATGCAAAGGAGAGGAACCTTCAACAAACAAGGAAGTCAATAGTATACATTTGTCAGTGCCAGGCCAAGGCATCACTTCTTACCTGGCACCAGGTTTCAACTGAAGTTTTTGAACTGGTTATGATCTAACATTCAGAGCAGAAGAGTAACGTAAGAGCTTTCAATGGCTTCCCTTTCTAAAAGGGGAATGGCCTCTGGCAGTGTTTCTTGAAAATCATGTCATTAAGACTGGGAGTATAACAGATTCAGGAAAACATCTAAACTTAAGCCAGCCTGTGTATCTGTAAACAATGGTTGGGACACAGATTCCTAAATGTATCTGTTAAATTGTCCACAGAATAAAGTGAGCAACTCAAGCAAAAGACATTTCAGAAGATTAAAGTAAGTGTCAAGCAGAAAAAAGCAAAGTACACATTAAAAGCAAGTCCCACCAGCAGACCCTGCAAGTAATTTGCACAACAGTAAAACTGGAGGCATCTTGGTGAAGGAAAACCAAAGGCAATTACTTCTGTTTCTAAAACAAGTACCTACCATAGTCTCTCATTTACCTCCCCAAAACTTTAAAAAATACAAAAGCAAAGGTAATGCAAACATGCATGTAATGATGGAATAAACAAAAAAATACATTATGAAAAATGCTGTTAGCTGCTCCTGGCAAGCCTCATATTGCTTTTCACAGGCAAAAAAAGAATTATCCAACCTTATAAACCACAGGACCAAAAGCTATTGTTTATACCTCTCTGGGGAAAATGTTTGACCTCTATTTCACACAATAGTCACAGCTGCTTGATATGGTTCCTTACCCAATGACCATATTGCATACACACATACACACACCAGTGCTGTAACTGTTGCCTCCAGTTCATTCAAATTTGTATTGGAAAGTGATCAAAATAGGACCAGGAGGCTACTGACTCATTTGGGACTAAATTTCTATTAACTGTATACACCACTACCTTCATGCCTATATTTTTTTACTAGTGAACCCAAGTTCTGGGAAATAAATATTTTGGCAGTGGGATGTCACATACCATTTAAGGGTTGTTCCCTCAGCTCTCACACAAGCTGAGGATCTGTCCTGTGTTTACAGAATAAAGCCACTGATAGCTGAATACACAAGTCTATCTGAGCTTCTGCAGTAGGTACACAGCCCAGGAGCTCTTTGACCTTTCAGAGCCCAAAAGAATAATGTGACACACTATCACTAATGGGAAACTCTGATTCATACATTCACTGGCTACACCCGGTTGTGAGGAAAGCTTCTGACTGTCCTCTTCCAGCTTCAAGGTCTTGATCTTCCACCAGCTGATGAGAAGTCAGAGACCAACAAACAGCAAACATCAACATCCCTATGAACCTCCTTGCTTTGCTGGACTAGGAGGTTATTACTGACCAAATGCACTTGTCAGGGCAAGGGGGACCAGTATGTAAATGATTGCTACAAAAACTGGACTGCTATGGGGTCAGTACTCGATTCAGCTGTGACATGTGTTTCACTGAAAATTTAAAATACTGACCTGAAAGAATTGCACACATCTTATTTAAGTACTCCTTCCACCCTCCCCCCTAACTAGGGAAATAACCTGCCCCAGAAGCCCTCTCTGGATCACAGACAAACCCCCTGACACTCACCTTTCACAAGCCCAGGAGCAGAGCTGTACAAGTGAGAGCAGCTGCAGTTGCTGCTAACAACCCCCTGATCTCACATCACAGCACAACTGACAGAAGCAATCAACTACCAAATTTTGTAATCCAGAATTTAAATTAAAAAAAAACCCATGTGAAGGTAGGTTTCTGCTCATATATCTACTTTGTCCTTTCTAACTAAAAATTAAGTGGCAGTAACAATCCTGAAGCAACACTTCAGATGAAACACATCTCCCTAAACATCTGAGACTGGCTCCTATCAATAAAGTAGGCTGTTTTTAAAATACTAGGAGCTAATAGGAGTTTGTCATTAAGACTTATTTCCTGCTCTGCAATGCAAATAAAAAATTCCTCACTGGGAATAAAAACTATTGCATCAGAAAGGCTTGCAGCACACAACTTCACTCGTCCCTCTTCTGAGTTTTGTCAGTTCTCAGACTCTTGCTCAACAAACACCACCCCTTCAGAACCTGTGTGCTCTTTCCACTAATTACGCAAGGAGGTCACCATGTTGATCTTGACTTACTGAGAAACACTGAGTACCCTAATGGAACATTTAGTACAAGCTTCATTGCAGACAGGAGAGTAAATTTATTTTACTGAGAGCCTCCAGCTACTCTCTAGACACACATCTTTTTTCAAGGAACTGAAAAATGTACAGGTTTAATATCTGAATATTTGCTGTCTCTTTGTAGTCTAAATAATTTCTCACTACTGTGCTGGTAACAATTTGGGTAAAAATTATGGAACACCTATAAATGCTATTTGAAAGTCTCTCACATATCGAAATAAACATATGTAACAAAATTAATACAGAACAGATCTAAAGGTTGCTTTAAAGAAACCAAACGCATCAATGTCGAAAGATCAGCTCAAAGTTTCCTGAAAGACCTTTAGAGATTGATATCTTAATATCAGATACCAACCACATCACAACATAAATAAAATTCAGGAAACTGAAATTAAATTGTTAAGTTGACCCTGTGAGTTGCTCTCTCAGTTAAAAGTTACTGACATAAGCTTTTTGAGGTAAGTACATGTAAACTGACAGCTATGCTTCTGTGGAGGTATAAAAAATAAATTCAGCATATTTTCTAATTTCAGCTCTTCCCTGCAACACTTTGAAGCATTCTGAATATACAGACCAGGCTAAACAATGACTATTCATGTATCTCAAACCCACAGAACTCAGCAGTGTCAAAATCACCTGCATTTTCATTACCTGTGCACTTTGTTTTCAACAGCCTCTCCTGATAAGAAACTACTTATGGGCAAGTTTAGCTGCAGTCAGAAAATAGGGCAGAGAATGCTTACTCATTCATTTAGATTTAAGTGATTTGGGAAATAACAACTGTTTTGTTAAGACAAACATATTCATTTTGTCACAAAGTGATTATGTTTCCTAGCTGCTGCTAATAAATCTAGTTCTACATTTTCATTTCCATTTGTCAACTACAGCAATTACAGCTTCAAAATTTTTGTCGGATAAAACAATTACCTAGCTGACAAATCTGCAGAAGATGATTTTATCATATAAAATAATGTGCCATAATCTCAAAGAAACCAAGGTATTTGCTCTTGGCAACAGGGAATAAAGAAGTGGCACATCAGCAGTCTTAATTACTTAAGCGCCTTGACAATAACAGAGGTGAAAAAGCTCCCCTTTTTTTACTTCCTTCTACTACTAATCACCATATTGCTTAAGGGTTTTTTTAATTGTTTGTAAGAGTTGAAAAAGCTTAGGCTAATGAGTGTGGACTACAGAACAAAAAGGGATAAGAAAAAGAATTCTGGGAAGATTCTTAACTATCTAAAGATATCTAGGGCTAGAATGACAATTTACTCTTAGAAAGTAATGAACGCCTTTCAGGACTCCAAGCAGGTTAACAAGCAGTAATTCCTCCAGTAAGTGCTGCACTCTCATTCTAATGTCACAGTCTTGTGTTGCGATTGCACAATGGAAGGGTTACAGTTGCCGCGAGACCACTGAAGCATGATTCTCTCAAGGTGAGCTTGAAAACCATCTCTGCATGACACAAATAATTAGCTAGGGACCAGAGACACCCATCTTCAAGAAAGACTATGAAACTCTGAATATACAAACAGAGATAAACTAATTTTGAGATGACTTTCTTACCCAATTGATTCTTCATCATTAGAGCTGTGTCTGTTGCAATCCTTTTGCCTTTTTCCTTTTGTTGAAGGCTTTCTGTTGTTGGCACTTAATCTCCACTGAAACAAAACAAATAAAATTGGCAGATTCCAACAGACATGAATATTTCATAATGGATAATGCACTAGAAAAATGAGACAATGCCAGGCACTAAAACAATGCAACTGACCAAATATATCAAAGCCATGAAGAGCACATATAGCAATTTTGCAAAGAATTAATTTGCTTGATTTAAAGCATCCACATACCACCTGATCTTGAATAGAATTTTTTCTCCTGAAGAATTATGACAATACAGGACAATTCCATTGTTTCCCATTTCAAGGTAGACTATACCAAATGCAGACTTAAATATTAGGCCTGTTCCACATAATCACAAATGATTTACTAAAGAACGGATATCGATCTAATATCAATATCCAACTGGAACGGACAAAGACTCTCTAACTCGTTTGGGTTAGAAAGGGTATGTTTATTCCAGCGCCGGGAAGCTGTGTGGATCGCTCCAAAAGCACAGCTCCAAGATTACAAAGCAATCCAAAGCCTATTTATCCATGAAAGTTCTAAATATTCAAAATACAAATACCATGGACACCTCCCCTTGCCGCTCCGTAAGGAAATTAGCCACAAAATCATTAAGCATGCGTAGTTCTCTCCAGGAAATGGGTCGGTGGTCTCATAATTATGAGGGGGGTCTCTCATTGGATGAAGTAACTCTTCTTCCTTGCTATAACCTTTTTACCTTCTTAGTTTTTAACAATACCTATGGCCTTGGAGAACTCCCAGTTCCTTTCCCAAAACAGGTTTTGAATGGGGTCATCGATAACTGCCTGCTCCTTCCTCTGCAGATTCTTGTTACAGCCCAGCTGTACAACATCAGATAACCAGGAATCAGTTCCTAGGCCCGAGGAGTTTATTCTGGCTTCAGTTTCTTTGCTTAATCATCAATCCCATTGTTTAGATTCTGCTGTGTTTGCTTCCTATTCTAACTACTCTTTTAGCTAAATTCTTAATGTTTAAATGTTTAAGAAAAACTCAATCTAAATACTTACGAGAGACTTATTTTAAATGTTGCAAAGAGACTCAATGTCTCACAAATACACAAGACGCTAGCTTCATGCATTTAGGCAAGCCATACAGATTACAATATGGATAAAAAAGATATAAAATTCTGAGAAGGAAAAGCAGTTTGAAGATTTGGTACTTAGGTGGCAAACTCCAGAACAGCAAGACTTCATTTTTTCCAAATTCTCTTACCTTACCAGAAAGTACTTGTATTTTCAAATTAAATAAATGAAGCCCCACCAAAACATAGTTATTGCTGCAATTCCAGAAACCTCCCACTCTCTGCCATTACCTCCTCCTAATCTTCCTCATCTCTTAAAATTCAAAATACAATAAACCCAAGAGATGCTTGAAAATTATGCCACTCAGGCTGAAAGCAAACAAACTTAATCTTCATTTCTGACTAAGTGTGGTTTGAACGGGCATCTGAAAAACTCATGCCCACATATATTTTACAAACTTTAGTGAAATCTGAAAGGTGCATCCCAAATCAAACTTTTCTCTACCATAGGTACTAATTCTAATGGAAAATACTCCCCTTATTAAAGCTGGCAGCAAGAAATTGCCTTGAAGGTGCTCTCCCCTCTTCCTGCCTTCAAACATCATCTAGTTCACCTCATACCACTGGTGTTCAAGCACAGGACCAAATCACTGAAAACTGCACAAAGTTTCTCAAACAACATGGTGCAAACTCTGACAACTCACAAGCAAGTGGGTTTTTTTGTTGTTTTTTTTCAAGCAGAACATAAAAACTAGTCAGTGTTTAAATCATATGAAATCCCCCACTATATGGAAAAGTTCAAAATATATAGACATAGGTAGGAAAAATAAGAAATGGAAAATTAGACAACATCCAGGAAATAACAAGGAAATAAAGTATTTTTCAATTCACCCAGTCTAATCATTATTTTTACAGAGGCAGAGAGAAACACAGGAAGAATTCCACGCAAGTGCGGTCTGGATCCGCCCAGAGGTTCCTGCTTGTAGTCACAGGAGACATTACCTCCCATTTCAAAACCTGACTGCAACTGGATGCTCTGCTCACCAAAAGCATTACCAGTAAAGAATACAACACCACAGTGAGCCTCTATTGCAGCATTCTCAAATGACCTGGCCTACCAAGAGACCTGGGTCACATTACCACCACTACTGTAAGTCAAAAAAAATTCCTACTTTCCCTCACTACACCTATAAACCTCCTTGGAGGGGGAGCCTGTTTTTCCAGGCCCATGATCCTGAAAGCACTAAAGCCAGCAACAAACTCTGGATGCTGAGCTGAAGGAAATAAGAGCAGCAAAACATGTTTCCAACACTTGACATTTGAAACATTTACTAAATTTGGAACAGATTTACAGAGGCAAATATTTCCTTCCATATGTGACTGAGATAATCCAGACACTCATTTACGATAAATGCCATAAGACTCTTACAGTCTTTTGGTCTTAATACAGTTATTTCTGTATGAGCACCTAAAATTCTGTCAAGAGTCATACAGTACTTCATATAGTCTCTTAAAAGTTTAAGCTCCTGGATAACTGAAAACTCAATGTAAAAGTTATGTCCATATCATAACAAGAAGTTTGGTAAGTGATCCAAATATAACCTAAAAGTTCAGGAGTCAGAAGACAACCAACTAAAAAAATAATACCATATTTACCTTTAAATTAATGATTTTCAAGACAGTTTCAAACTACACCTGAAGACAAACTCTGCTTTTCAATGATTTAGGCTAGAAGCATGGCACTAATACTCCCATTTCTGTAAATGTATGCTTGCAAGCAGATTTCAGACCTACACACTTGTCTCTCTCAAGACATCCTAGATTAGTTATTATCACAAGGCAGCACTTGGTGTTGAAAAAACCCAGCCTCCAAAACTAAACCAAAACCTCAGGTAACATTCTCCTACACCCTTTACACTCTGAAGAACTCTTTACCTCTTTTAAAGGGTAGTCACAATGGTAGGAGCCTGGCAGCCTTGCCAAAGGGGACTGAACTTGGACATCCTCTGACTTGATGTTTGTTTTCTTCTTTGGTACTCGAAACTGAAAATAGATGATTTTACACATGGTAAAACTAAATTATCCACTGTTGCTATGAGCTGACATACAGCCATGTACAAAGTTTTCTTAACTGGGCAAAATAAAGCTGTAAGGGAAGCCCTGATCTGTGCCTTTACTTTAAATGCATTCCTCATTAATGTTTGATCCCAAATCATGTGTCATACCACATGATGAGCTAGTTTTAACATGCAAACAATCTGAAAAAGCTCTGTTTCATTAACTTTACTTCTTCAAACATGTGACAAAAAGGTGACAACCAATCTACTGGCACAGTTTTCTTAGTTCACTCTGATTTGTTTACGCTCTGTCTCAGCTTAGAGAATGATAAAGAGAAAACAAAATAGCTGAATGTCATGACCAGGTTTGCTTTCTCAAAAGAAAAAATTCAGGATGAAGGACAATTACATCTTATAATAGTACAACTATTTTGGTATGATAATTCAGCATCAAACAGACTTTAATGTACTCAAAATGGTATCAGCTATTGTCATTGCCAACTCTCACAGAATTGGAGCCAGCATTTTGAAAGTAATTATTGAAAGAGAAAGCAGTAATCCACAGAAATTCACCAATTCAGAAAAAAAGATATCTAGGAAAGAAGGTTTGTTCATTGAGAATCAAACCAAAAATGATCAAACTAAATTTGTACTAATTCATCAAGATGAGGAAACAGGATCATATTTCCTATCAATTAATTAAACCAGTTAAAATAATATCAACTGAAAGAATAAAAGTGCAAGCATTGCTATTGCTCCAGGCATCCTGAGAAGCAAAACCTAACATTGCAAATATAACCAGATGAGAATGTATCAGAGAAGGAATGCAATATTTACATCTTTCAGACAACCTGAGTCTATCTCAGCCCAGAAAAAGCTGAAGCTACTCCATATGATGGTGATGCCTTGACGTGGCTACCTGCAAACAGAGGCTACACAAGATTAAGAGAATAAAAGTGCGTATTTCCTTGAAGGGCCTTCCAAGATACACCTTGGGCAGTCAAGAGGCTACACCCAAGATGGACCCCCAGTCACGAGTTTTTCACACTTTTGTACGTTTGGTCCATTTGCATATCAGGGTTAATTCTCCAATTACAATCTCAGGCAACTAAGTAATTACCCCAAGTTTGCTTCCCCCCGTTCAGAGGCTTTAGTTTATGTATTTTGGGGCCTGAGACAACAAGGTGTCTGTTTCACTTGGACACGAGGGAAAACAATGCAGACACGGGTTAAGTGAAAGAGGGCAAAAAGCCTGGGGGTTTGGCCCCCACTTTATTTATATATGTTCTTAGAAATCACCGTGGATTGGAGGGAGAAATCAACACTCCTCAATCACACTGGTCAAAGGAAAGGTCCATCAAACGTCTCCGCCTAGGAGAAATGGAATGCAAACATCTGGCACAGTTAGCAAAACATGGCTATGTTTACAGAAAAAGGCTGTGAGGAAAATGTTACAGAAATGACAACAAGAGGACTGTGAAGTTCAGGGCAACAGGTATCCTTGAGGTGCTTAACCTAGAGATGGTTTGTTACATCTAACCCGTATGAGGGAACAGTAGCTAACAGGCTATGTGAAGTTTCAAACTTACATACTAACATACTCTCTATGTTACATACATACAGAGTTACATGCAGGATCTGAAAAATATAAAAGTTAAAAACTAAGGCATCAATGGACACTGTAAAGTATCCTATGAACTTGATTTGCATGCCACCTGCTGCCTTGCACTGTAACATGAAATTACAAGCAGGGATTCCAGAACAGCGACCCTAACAACTTAATTATTAACACCTCAACTGCATTCATTAGCTCAGCAGGTAGTCCTTCAGACAGACCATAATGAAGCATGCTGCACCATAATGAGATACTATTTAAATCCTTCAGTCTGAATCATGAGTGCTCTAACTCCTTTTCGAGACTTCTTTGAAACTAAGATTAAAGTTTTTTGTAATTAGACCTGACTTTCTATACAGCACCTCAAGTCGCTTTAGCTGGTCAAATGCTGTAACAAATACAACTTTAATAACTTTCTCAAACTCTAAAGGAAACAAATGAAATGTTACACGCAGGCAACAACTTCTCATACAAGTACCTCCCTTCTTTTTCAAATAACATGTAAGGATTGAAACAAGGTATTTTCTTATTCAGGAACTTCTAAAGTAGGTTGCTTCAAATTTGTTTGGTTTTGTTTTAGAGGTGGCCTATAAACACGTTTATCAGATATAAAGCACGTTTCTGATCTGCACTGTAATGTCTAGGAACAGATTTCTTACTTCAGACCTCCACCTGCTGCCTGACCAGCAGCTTCTGTTATGAGATTCGTAAGAACACAGTTACCTCGAATTTTATCACACATTTAAAATTAAAGAGGTTCTGGTAACCTCTGTAATGACGTAACAGACAACATTAAGTACAGATAAAGTCAGACTCAGTATACAAGAAGAGACAACTGACAGAAAGGAATAAAAAGCACAAGATACATCAACCAGCAACACTTCCAGCTCACCATACAGCACCTTCCCAATGCTTGCACTCATTAAGAAGATGTTGGTTTACAGTGCCCACAATTAACTTACAGAACAAGCACGAAATCAAGAGGAAAGACAGGTCTGAATCTATGCTAAACACAAGGTATGCAGTTGTCTCAGCTTTTCCCAAACAAAAAGTGACTAACTCTACACATACATGTGCGTAGGCACTCAGCAGACTCCTCATCTAAACCAGCAATACTTTCCTGAAGGTTTCCGCCTGTAGGAGGAAGGGCCAGAGAAAGTGCATAAACACAGTGCTGGAAACAGCTTATTTCTAAACCACTAGATCGCCTAGACCTTACCCAGTCACACCAGTTGCTGTGTCTACCATTCGTTCTCACCAGTACTCCCACTGCTAGAAACCACTGCTAATAGGGATACTTGAGGAAAAAATATACACTAGCATAAGCCTCTGAGTACATCTCTGCAGATACCAAGTTTTACACATTTTTGCAGCTGTTCTACTTACTTCAAATTACTCCAAAATTTTAGGTGTTAGCCTAGGTCATAAAATAAACAGGGTGCTTTCCAAGTTACGTGTAATCAAATGCTATCATGTATTAATAGATGTTCAACAGTAGACATTAGTATTGCCTGCTACCATAATAAACAGTTGCCCAAGAAAGCATGTTCCAACAAAGCAAAATTTAGATCAGTGAAGAATGAATTTGGTTATGCAAACGCATCAGAACACCCTAGGATACCCACAGCCTCAAAATAAATTGTTGGAAATTTTGGGAACACTTACACCGACATGACTTGAAGATGATGTTCTTCCTGACATGGTTTTCTCTACTGGAAAAAACAAACAAACAAAAAAAAGAAACAAACTTAACAATGTCTGATTTATTGATTAAGAGGGAAGCAGGACCACAGTAGTAGGTACTAAGAAAGAAGAAGATACTATTGGAGCAAACTAGAACAAAGAAAACACATTCATAAAATGGCTTGGGTGGAATGGGGATTTTAAAAGACCTAATAGTCCAGCCCTCGTGCTACGGGCAGGGACACCTTTCACTTGATCAGGTTGCTCAAAGCCTATTCAACCTGACCTTGAACACTCCCAGGGATGCCATCCACTGCTTCGCTGGGCAACCTGTTCCAGTCTCACCACCCTCACTGAAAAAAATATTTCTTTCTCACGTCCAATCTACACCGACCCTCTTTCAATTTATGACTATTTCATCTGGTCCTGTCATTACAGGCCTTGGTAAAAAGTAATTGACAGCAACAATACAAGACAGACACACACTATGGCAAGGCGCTGGCTTGTCAGCATAGACAGAACTGTTAATGAAATTGTCCTAGAATTTATCCTTAGCTAAGATATTTACTGATTAACTCCTCATTGCAAGCACACAACTAATGAGCAGTTCACGTTTGGACTACAGAGTGAAAATGAGTTACAGAGGACACCTGTACCACTGCAAGGGCTCCAAGAATAAACAATATTCAAGGATTCCTGTTAAATCTATAAACTTAATCTCTGGAAGAACACAGCTTCAGAGCTTCCAGCATTTATAGGTGTTCTCTTTATACATATTCTATATGATTCTGGCATAAGACCTTCGAAGTTTACAGCTGGTTTGGAGTCTCTCAAGAAGCCAAGTTTGGGGACTTTTACTTATCTCGGCGGTTTTTTAACTTAGAGCCACAGTCTCCCGGTGTGGGGAACAGCAACAGCTACAGACCGATAAAGAAAAGCCAAAGCACTGCCAGTTGCGACGAGGAAAAGCCGACAAACGGGGGCCGCCTGACAGCTCGGGGAGAACAGGCACCCCCCAGGGGCGGCAGCGCCCAGGCTGTCACCGCATGAGCCCGGCCCTG
>VWZT01002551.1:2047852-2084848 GCA_013397055.1 Pachycephala philippinensis | reverse complement strand
GAGCGCGGGCGGCTCGGGGTCCGCCCGGCCCTGCCCCGACCGAGTCCCGACGGGAGGGAGCGCGGCCGGAGATCGGGCAGGTGCTTCTCGCCACCCGTGGCGCGGTGCCCCGGAGGCCGCAGCGGGGGGAGCGGGCGCGCCGGTGTCCCCGGGAGGGCTGTGGGGCACAGCGCGGAGCTGCCGGGTGTGACCTGGCGCTCAGCGGCTCGGGTACTCGTGGGCTGGTTTAAAAGTTGTTAAACAGCATGCACTTGCAGTGCCGCTCCCCTGCAGCCGGCTTCGTCGGTGAGTGTGTCTGACTGAAGGTGTGTGTGCCAAGAGTATGGATCCAGGCTCTTCCCCGTGGTGCCAAGCCACGGGACAAGAGGCGATGGGCAGAAACTGATGCACAGAAGTTCCACCTGAACATGAGGAAAAACTTCTTTACTGTGCAGTGACTGAGCACTGGAACAGGTTGCCCAGAGAGGGTGTGGAGTCTCCCTCACTGGAGATACTTCAAACCGTCTGGACACAGTCCTGTGCCATGTGCTCTGGGATGACCCTGCTTGAGCAGGGAGGGTGGACCACATGGTCCACTGTGGGCCCTTCCAGCCTTACTCAGTCATTCTGTGATTCTAAGTGGGCAGCTGTGCTGGGGAAGTAAGGCAAGTTGTTCAGTTTCTGAAATATCAGTGAAGAGCCTTTTTGTTATTGAGATGAGTTGCAGAGAAGTCATGCTAAAGAAGAAAAAAAAGAAAAATACTTTCAGTGCCACAAATCTAGATTCTTCAAAGAGACTTAGATTAATTCTTGCAGTAATGATGTTAGTGTGAATGACACGCTGGAAGGTAACTTGGCTCTATCAAAAGCTGTCATCGAGTATTCTGATGGTGTAAATCTGGTGTTCAATATTGACTTAATTGGAGCTCCACTAATGTAAGTTAATTGAGGAACTGATCCCTTGATTTCTCCATGCTAGACAATATACTTCTTTGATTATTACTTTTGCCAGTAGGTTTAATGCTTCAATGTAAAATTAGGGATACCTCTATTGTAACACTTATAAATTTTCACATTGTTAGGTTGCTTGGTTGTTGGTGTAACTTTTATCTTAATAACAGTAGAACATGAGAGGTCAGCCACCAGTTTGACCACTTACTGAATAGTAAAACACATGCCAGGTTATAAAATATTTCTAAATAATACACTGCTCCTTCTGTGTCTCTGCATGAGCAGGTACATATTTACAAACCCAACATTAGATTTAACTTCTTGTTCTATATGTCACATTCTTTTCAGTTTATTAGGAAGATGATGAATTTTGATATTTAAAAATTGGGAACTAATTCTAGTTTTGTCCAAATCACATTTCCTCAAGCATTGAAACTTCACTGGTGCTTAGTTCAGTAGTGTGCATAGGCCAAGGAAAATATTAAACATTCTTGGATGTTTTTCTTTCTGCAGACCTTTTGTATTTAAATACAAATGTGGATAAAATTAATGGGACTGGGGGGGTTTTATGTCCTCAGCTTTATTTGCAAATGCCAACTTCACAGACAATTTAGCAAAAAGAAGAAAGATGGTCTTTTCCTGTACTAGTTGTTATTCTTCCATCTCTTCTTTCTGTTTTCGCAGGATAGATAAATTACATTAAAATACTTCTTGTTTCCGTGCAGCATTTCACTGACTTTGGTTATGAAGGCTCGTCATATGATACAGATAAGTTGAACAGATCTTGGACAATTCTTGAAGGTTGTTTGACTACATTTCGAATTGCAGTAAGTATAGCTGGTTTAAGATGTTTTTATTTAGGAAAGAGTAAAAAATTCATAGTAGAAGGAGGAATTTCTAGCATCCTCCAAGAAGTAATCTATTGTCTGTCAGCGTTACTAAGAATAAAAATATGCAAGTGTTTTCTTTGTGCTTTCTGACAAGTTTTTTTCCCCTCTTATTGGTGTTTTGCAGCTAAGTGTTGCAACACAGCACACGTCTAAGTATGCAGTCTGCTAATATGCTTCTGAGAAAAATTGTAAGAAGTTCTACCCTTCCATTTGCTGCACGATATGGGATGAAAAAAGATTTGTTTCCACTCAGTAGAACTCTGAGTTTATCACTTTGTCTGAAGCAGGACAGGTCATGTGAACCCTCAGAAAAACTGGATTTAGATGAGTGGAAGAAGGTAATGAAGTCTGGGTTGCAAGAAGAGGTCAGTGAAACAGTCTCGGAGCCTAAGGAGCTTTCCAGTTTGGCTGCTGCACGTGAGACTTTGGAGATGTGGAGGCTAGCTGGCAGAGCGGTTCCAGAAAATATCAGTGAAGAACAGCTAAAAACTTTTATGGAGTGCCCTTCTAAATCAGCCAAAAAAAAGTATTTAAAATATTTGCATCTCAAAGAACTTCATAAGAAAAATGACAGAAGAAAGATGGAGGAGAAAAGGGAAAGGAGGCTGGAAGCACAAGATCAAACTTCAAAAACGGAAGAGACCAAAAAGAATTCACTCGTATGTATGTGGTCCAGCACTATGGATAAAGCATACAATTGGAGGGCTGCTCAGTCCATGATCTTTGGCCAACCTCTAGTATTTGACATGTCTTATGAAAAAGAAATGTCTCTCCGAGAAGTCACAAATACAGTGAGACAGATAGTACTGAGTGAAAGCTGCAATCGGAGATCTGTGGATCCATTCCACATCCACTTTTGTAACTTCAAAGACGATAGCCTCTATCATAGGGAATTTATCAAGCAGTATAGAGAGGCATGGGACAAACTGCTTATCACGGTGACAGACCAGTGCTACACAGAAATCTTTCCAAAGGATAAGCTCATCTATCTGACAGCTGATTCTCCCAAAGTAATGAAAACATTTGATCATGATAAGATCTATATTGTTGGGTCAATGGTTGACAAGAGCATAAAAACAGGAGTCTCTTTAGCACGGGCAAAGCGATTAGGATTGGAGACTGCAGCCCTTCCACTGGAGAAGTATTTGCTTTGGAGTACTGGTGCCAAAAATCTCACACTGGATCAAATGATGCATATTTTATTAACCTTGAAAGATACTGCTGACTGGAAGAAGGCTCTGGAATTTGTTCCGAAAAGGAAATACTGTGGCTTTGTAAACAGACCTGTAACGGAACTGAAAAAAACCTTACACCTGATGAACACACTTAAACTTGGAAAGGGACGGGAAGAAGTACAAAAGCAATTTGCCAAAAGCTACCCCAAGAAGTACAAACTAAAGCAAAAGTAGAGTGATGGGGAGGAGAATGAATTTTTTACATGCAAACTGTGTCCTTTAATGCTCTGGCTTCTCGGTACATCTGGAACTCTGTTCAGATCTTAATCTCAAAACATATTTTGTTGCTTACGTTTGAAATGACCATTGTTAAGAGTTGGGTTTTTAAAATTACTTTAGTAGTCCAGCTGTTTAAATTTATTCACATATTGTTGAAATTATGTAAGAGAAATGAGATAATCTATTCTAAAAAAAAATTACACAGAGAATATAGATCTGTTCAGTTGAACTGTGCTGGGACAAGGGTGATGGTTACTGAATCAGCCTCTTCTGGTCTTCAAACGTTGTTCTTCAGAGCTCACTGCTTTGGAGGCTGTCTACAGTTTTATTCTAAAAGATCACTAAGATGAAGTGGGAGAGACCTCTCCCATTACTTCCTGAATCCTTTCATGTTCAGATGAATTGACCTTCAGATGAATTGACCTTTGATAGCTGAACTAAAAACAGATGGTTAAAACCTTGTGTGAGTTTGGGGAGCTGCACCATTTATTTCTGGGTGTTCTATCTGGCACAAATCAAGTCCTTGTTTGGAAGGAATAAGGCAAATATCTGACTGTGCTAAAAAAAAAAAAAATACTTTTGTGTAAGACTTTTATCCCAGAGTGCCTGTGTTTTCAGGCCCTGTAATGTAGATTTCCCAAAGTGCTGGAACTTCTGAGATGGTAAACAGTCCTATTAGTAAATACTTAAGAGGAGCAGAGAGCCTTTTGATATTTCTCACAACTCAAAATACATAGATGTCTCTGAAGTCTGTGTTCAGGTTACAGAGCTGCCATCGGTGTATTGTTAAATACATTTCTGCTGTCTGTAGGACAAGGAGGGCTTTGTTTATGGGTGATGCTTAAAGTCAGTGATGGCAGATGATGGGTTGGCTCCTGAAAATTCAAAAAACTAGGAGCAGGGAGTATAATTTCACACAAGTATACCAGGAGTTGGTGGTAACCCGTTCCCTGGTGACCTCTTCCTACATGCTGTTGCCAGGTGGGGGTTGGAAGGCAGAAGATTCACTAGCCCAATACTGCTTTTCACTGCCTGTTGTGAGATGCAGGGGCCTCCAGGCATGGATAACCTCTGGCAGAGGGAAAGACCTGGTTCCTTTCCACTGTGTGTGGTTGGGAAGTACACAAAGCTTCACCCTAGAGTGGTGTTTCAGGTGATGCTTGAGAGCTGCCTGGGAAGCCCTGAAGTGCAAGGACTGGCTGTGTGAGTGTGTTAGCCTCACTGAGGCAGACTCTTTTTCCTCTGGGGAGGAAGAGACAACAATGGAGCTACGTGCTGCTGAGTGTCATAAAACCATGGAATGGTTTGGGCTGGAAGGGGCCTCACCTAGTTTCAACCCCCTGCCGTGGACTGGGTACCGTGTCCCTTCTGTCATTTGCTGTTCCTCCACACAAACAGCCTTTTCTGATCTGCAAACTGGCTTGCACACTGGGGTGGGGGACGGTGGTGTCATTGCTCACTTGAACTCGTGTTACAGAATCACAGAATGGGTGAGGCTGGAAGGGACCTCAGTGTGTCACCTCTCCCACCTCCCGACTCAAACAGGGTCATCCCAGAGCACATGGCACAGGATTGCATCCGGACGGGTCTAGAATATCTCCAGTGAGGGAGGCTCCACACCCTCTCTGGGCAGCCTGTTCCAGTGCTCAGTTACTGCACAGTAAAGAAGTTCTTCCTCGTGTTCAGCTTTAAGTTCTGTGCATCAGTTTCTGCCCATCGCCTCTTGTCCCATTGCTTGGCACCGCGGAGAACAGCCTGGATCCATCTACTTGGCGCACTACCTCCACACACTTTAGATATTTATACACACCGAGGAGGTAATGAGGTAATGATATTTATGAATCACGGAAGGGAATCGTTAAACCACGCGCCCTGAGGAGAGCGCGGCAGCGGACGTGGTTCCTCCGGAGCCCCGTGATGCAGCGGCTCAGTGTGCGGTGCCGGGGGGTGACTCCGAGAGCCCGCTTTCTCCGGAAAAGGGAAGGGAAGCGCCGCCGGACGAGCGTCAGATCGGCGCCGCTNCGGCGCGTGAGGCGGCGGAGGCGGGGGAAAATGGCGGACGGCAGAGCCGAGGGGGAGAAGGCGAAGCGGCCGCAGCCCGCAGGAGGTGAACATGTAGCGCCTCTCACCGCGGAGCTGTGGGGTGGGAACGGGGTCCGGGCTGGTCCAGCGGGGCTGGGGGGTCCAGGTGTGCCTCACCCGGCCGTGAGTTGCCCGGGCTGGGCCGTTCGGTGCCCGGCCCTGCGGGGAGAGGGGGTGGCCCGGGCCTGAGGGGGCTGCGCTGGAGGAGAGGCCGAGTCGGGCCTGGTGTCCTCAGCTTTACAGGCGGGTTTGTAAAATTACACCAGCTTCTCCTTGTCCGTGCAAATGCGCTATTTCTCTCTCGTAAAAATACACGGAATACTTATGCCGTGTTTTGAGAGAAATACGACTGTTGCTGCCTGCAAGGATGAAGACAGAGCCTTAAAGATTAACTTTCAACAGTTATGGTACCTTATTTATGAATGGGTACAGTGAATAGTCTTTAATTGGTGTTTTAAGCATTTGGGGTTTTTTTGCTTTGCAACAATCTGTAAGTTTGCTGTTTGGTCTTATAGTATTTGTATTATGACTGGACATTCCTGTTATTTCTGCACTATTTGGTTCGAAAATTTTAATTGGATGTTTCTTTTCTTCTTTCTTCCCTTAACTTAAACTTGAGAGGACAGTGTCTTTTCAAAGATAAAGCTTTTCTTTCTTGGTGTATTTCTGTTTTAGTTGGGTTTTGGTGGTTTTTTTTTTGGTTGTTGTTTCAATATATCTGTAAGGGAGAGGGCACTTCTTAGATCTGTTGAAAAATTAAATCAGGCTTGTAAACCAATCAGGATAGCCTCAACAGTGAATGTTACTTCTGATAATCGCTGACATTTGAACAGTTTTACTTGATTTTAGGTAGTTCCTTGACTCTTGGTTCTCTGTTGAGTTTTGGTGGCTTTTTGGTTTTTATTTTTTTGGTGATGGTATTGGGGTTTATTTGTATTAGTAATACAGTAACTGGACAGCATCAGTACATCAGAAATTCATCCTGTCTTGTGTACTCTTTGGTGTGGTGAAGCGTGATCTGGATGAGTTTAGGTACCTTGGCCCTAAGGAAGAATAGTTGCTCCCTGACGATTTTTGAAAGCAATTTGCAATCTTTCGTTTTTGCCAAGATAGTGGAGTTTATCTTAAAATTAACTTAGTTGTGACTGGTTTGTTCCCACATGCCCCAGTGGTCGCACTCCCAGGGACAACAGATCCTGAAATGCTGTGCAGCTGGCACTGTCAGTCTTGTCACTTCAGCCACCTGGACACTGGAAGTTGTCCACTCGTGTGGTTTGCTGATACATGAGTAAAACCTAGCTGTGAAGTAGGACAACTCTTTAGGTCTGCAATCCATGAAAAGGGCACTGGCCAGTCTAGTTTGGAAATACTGCTGGTGCTTTCTGTAGGTGAAGTATGACCTCCAGGAAATAGTAAAGAAGCCTTGGTATCTTGGAACATATATATGGACTGGCATGGGAGATGGTAGAGACCTGTTCAGTGGTTAATAAAAATGTCTGCATTTCTGTTTCCTGCAGAAGGAGGTGGGCTCCTTCCCCACCTTCCCCAATTGTCCTGTGCCCCTTACAGCTCTCTCATCAAGTAAGAGTGTTTCTTTCAGCAGTCTGGAGTTCATCCTATGGCGAGCCCAGTAGAAATAACACTCAGAATGCAGTGCTGGTAGCAACTAATTCTGAGAGAGATGCTCTTTAAGATTTGGTGAGAAAACAGATGTGGGTAGACCGTATTAGGTTTCACCTTGTGCTTAGCAGTATTTGAGAATTTGCACTTAAAAGAAGTAAGCTGTAGTGTAATAACCTTCAAGCTAGCACTAGTTTACGAACCGGGACTGGTTCCCTGTGCCCTGGATTTTGGGCTGCAATGGATTTTGTATGTTATGAAAAAGAAGATTTAGCCCTATGGTTCCAGCACTTTTAATGCCAGTGAATCTTCTACGTACCCTTGAATCACAGTCTCTAGTGTATCTAGGCTGGACTTGGAATATTCTGTTTGATATGATTTCACGGACTAGCTGTAAGGATGTTCTCATAGTCTCTGCAGGTTGCTGTTTGGTAAACTGTGCTAAGACAGCTACCAGTACCCAAGGTCACTTGTGTAAATTTTGACTGTTTCTCTTTCCTCCTTTGTTTTTCATTTTTATATCTATGCTTTCTGGATCAAATTTCTAGTACCATTTTTTTAATACAATGAAACTGATTAAAGTTATAATGTTTTTTTTGCGATCTGCCGTATTTCTGAAGGTGAATGATGAATTCATTTTGGTTTCAATCACTTATTATCCTGATACCTGGAACAGTGGGTAGAAGTGGTATATTCTGCTGCTTATGATTTGGGAAATAGCAGATAAATATATATATCTAGATCGAGTCCCTAGTTTTTCTCTTTCCTGATGTTGTTTGCTTCTTTTTTTTTTCTCAGAGCTACAATCTTGTTGACCCCCAGTTCAGACTTTCTTCTCTCCCATTGCTTCACCTTATGTAGTAGTTTTTTGCATTAGCAGTGCAAAGAGCTTTATTCCCTGATGGTCTGAATTTGCTGTGCATGGAAGGTGCTGTTCTCTACTTGATGTGATGAGGAACTTGTGCTAGCTCCAGTTGTTTTAAACTGCTACTGTGAGCACTTCCCTGTCCATTTCCTAATGTGTTGGTCTTTCCCCCCTTCTGCTACTACAGTGGTTTGCTTATTGCAGCAGCAGGGAAATGTCTTTTTGCTGAAGCATTTACTCTGTTCAGTATGAGTTTTCCAAGGACACCTTTGTCTCTTGGTGTAGCTGAAGAAGCTGATTTTATAGGAATGAAAATGTTACTTGAATGTTTTTTCTCTGTGGATCACTGTTCAGCTGCTATGTTCTCCATGACTATACAAAAGCAGAAAAGATGAAATCTATATATATGTTTTTTTAGTGCTGATTCCTTCCTCAAGCAGAGCTTGGCAGATTTATTACAGATGAGATGCGGACAAGCAGTGACTTGAAACATGATTGAGACAGCCGGCCTCACTGTAGTCACTCCCATGATTTTAGAGTTGTGCCAGACAAGCCTAGAGACTGACGTGGACATGATTTTGTAGAAATTTAGTAGAATTAATTTTAACTTAGATTATCTACTCTAGATTTGGAATTGGGATTCCAATTATGAAAGCCTGTGTGTGGCAACTTAAAAAGATTTAGTCATCTACATTTAATTTACTACATGAACTTTGACTTCCATACTAAATAAAGAGATGGTGCTTCAAGATTGTTTTCCTGGCTCATACAAGAAGTTCTTTACAAGTAGTGGAGTGCTTGCAGTTTCTTCTCCTCTTTGTGTTTTGCTGTCCACTAAATATACATTGGTGGAAACTGCTGTCACTAAAAACATCTTACCTATTGCACCCAAAGTATAATGCTTTTTGAGGTTGCTGCTCCCATCAATCTGCTCAGTAAAAGTAGCTCATCTTGGTAAGTTGTTTCGACTTCACCAGGACCTGAAGAAGAGGCAGAAAAACCTGTGAAAACTAAGACTGTTTCTTCCAGTAATGGAGGAGAAAGTTCGAGTCGCAGCGCAGAGAAACGGGCAGCTAATGAAGAAGCTGAAGACTTCACCACAAAGCCTGCTCCTGCCAAAATGTCCAAGTTTGGATTTTCCATAGGCAGTCAGACAACAAAGAAGGCATCTGCAATATCCATCAAACTGGGAGCAAATGTAAGTTTACTGAGGGCTTTTAATTTTAGCGCATCTGAGGGAAGAGGGAAGTACTTTGGGGAGGCTTCCTTGCTGAAGGAAACTTTGAATCCCATGAGGGTAACTTGGGTAAAGTTTAAGCAGGCGTTGCAGGGCCAGCAAGTCGTGCATGTGTAAGTACTTCAAGGTGATTAATAACAGGTCAGTAGTCTCAGGAAGCATAAGACCTGATTGAAGTGAACTGTAGATCTTTGAACATACAGAATAATTTTGTAATGAGATTTGATAAGTCTGCAATAATTTCCTGAGGGAAATGAGCAGACTTGGTAAGCTATTCAGGCTACTTTGAAATGAGTGCTGGAAGCTTCATTGCGTAGGATGCTTAAAGCTAGAAGAAAGCATCTAGATGGCTTAATAGATTGTCTTCCATTCCAAAGATGTTATTTTAGTATGAGGAATTGTAGTGTATTTCCATGTCTTTGCCTGTTCTTTGCAAGGTCAGTATGATTTACTTGTATTAAATGCAAGAGATGAGGCTTTGTTACATAGGCTTCTAAGAATTCTGATCCCCTTGATTGTCCAGCGCAAGGTATCCTTGTGCTTGTTTAGATGTGAATCTGATGACTCTCTGTACTTGCAGAGTAGTCCTCTGCTGGCTTGGCCAAGGACAAGCCAGGGGCTGCCTTTCTATTTAGTACAGTTCATTTACATTTCCCAGGTACCACTGTGATGGATACATTGTGAATAGTTGTCTGTACTAAATTCAAACTCTAATCATGAAAGCCTTGCACCTGCAATGTCAGCATTTTAGAGATCTGCAAAACATTAAAAGGGTGCTCTCTTATTTTGAGATGGAAGGGAGATGTGGGCTGGCAGCATTCTAGGATATAAATGCAATCAGGTCAGCTCAGACTTTGGAAAAATAGACAAGGCTGCCTTCTCTGAGCTTCTAGCATGCTTCAGTTTCTCATGTCCAAAGTGGCAATAAATTTGGCTCAGGATTTCTGGTTCACTGAATTTAGTGGGTGACTGACAGTGCACCAGATGGGACAGTGCTGAAATTCACCCTGTTTCTTTTCAGTCATTTTTATTGCCTTAGTACACTACCCATTCCTTGGGCACAGATGCTGTAAAAATGGTGTGGTATTTATACGTTGTACAGTATCGGTGAAGAACAGCTGTAGGCAGTTGCATAAGGGCTCTGCTGCAGTACCAGCTTCTAGGAGTGTGTATTAAAGAATTGCCAGTAAAGGCAAAATGGAGAAAGCACTGTATGGGATTGATTTAGTACTATAGTAGCAAGCTGTTACTAGTAACTTGTTTTTTCTCAGTGGTGTCGAAGTAACTTTTGGTGCCACTGTTGTATTACATGGAACAGTTGTGAGTTTGACAGCTTCCTACACTTTAAATAGAGGAATAAAAAATTGGAAAGAAAAAAATACTCTTTAAAGGAACTTTGTATTAATTGGACTGTGTGATACATACTGGTAGTAGTTTAAAAGCATTGAATTGTTTTAAACCAGAAAGCTGTCACGTTGTTAAAATAGAAGAAAATAAACATACTCATTTTTTGTGACATTGATGGATAAGAATATACCAAAAGAATAATGGAAATAGCAACACAGTAAAATTTTGAATACCACAAGTTATTCAGGTTCTGTTTTAATTGTTCATGTCATGCACTAGTGGCTGAGTACCCCTGCAGTGTGCTAGAAAGTTAAGACCTGCATGTGGGGAGCTGTAATATGAGAGGGCTCAGCTTGCTGCTCAGAGTGATCACACATAAATGAGCAGTCATTTTCGTTTTTCTTTAGAGAATCCTTTACGTGCTTGATTCAGACAAAAACTTTTCCCCCTGGTTGCCCATTTCAGTGAAGATGTTTGACTTAATTTTACCAAAATACTTAAAAAGCCAAGGGTAGTTTTTTTGAGTCAGTAGACTTACTTTACTTGTGCATTTCGTCTTTTTCAGAAGCCTAAAGAGCCTGTTCCAACCCTGGCTCCAAAAACCCTTTCTGTAGCAGCAGCTTTCAACGAAGATGAAGATGTGAGTAATAAACCAGTGATCAACACAAAATACCATTGGTGTAGTAGGCAGAGAGTGGGTTATTTATGGTTCTTTACATAACTGTCAGGAATTTTCAACCTAGAAGCATCTCTTGATTCTGATTAAGAACGTACGATTTCATAGCTTTGTGTTGGTTCAAGAAATCATTAAGGTGTTGGTAACTTCTCCCTGAAAATAAGATCCACAACTAATTTGAATTAATTAAACTTTCTCTAGACTTGATTCAGGAGAGGCGAAGGAAAGTTGTGCTTCTGGTTTGCTAAATATTTTGTTATCATTTTATTGCGCCTTTTCACTTAGAGGTGAACAAAGGAATCTGTATTTTGTTCTATAACCTTGTAGGACCTCCATTGTGTCCAAAGTCACTTTGTTGTCCCATAGGGCTGTAGTCCAGCCTTTATCTTGTCAGGCATTTGAAGTGTTCAAAAGCAGGCGCCCAGCCCCGCTCTGACCTCCTTTGTCCCTGCAGAGCGAACCAGAGGAGATGCCCCCAGAAGCCAAGATGCGCATGAAGAACATCGGAAGGTAGGGCAGCTTTGAACTGTGCTTTGGGGAAGGGCGAGTGTGTGAAATTCCTCCCCAGCTCAGGGCAGGTCTTGCAGATGGCTTAAGAATACAAAGAGATAGAAGAGTTTAAAGAAGCATTTCTCCAGAAACAAGATTTTCAAATGTTTCATCTACAGGTTAAAAGTAGTACATTTGCATTTGAACTTTGAATCTTACTTGCCTTTTTTTGAGGAAGAAATTGAGTCTTCGTTAAACAGAAGCTCATTTTTTTTCTTGTAAAGGTAATAGGTAGGAATTCCTGCTTGTCTCTACTTTGTATTTTTCTAGTTCTCCATTTTATAGGTAGGTAGTCTGGTCACATTTCTAAATGTGCAAGGGGAAGATAAGAATCATCTTTCAGAAAGACAAAGAATTCTTTATTTTATAATACATTACGTAATTCTTCTGCTTGCCACAGATTTGAGACAGTAGAGGACCAGTCCTAAAATAAGTAGGGACCTTTTCAGAGGAGGCTTCACTTAAATTAGGGATGAATTTTGAGAATTTGTATTTTAGAGATGTTTATTATGATAGACTGCTTTTAAAGTTAGTCACTCTGGAAGTTCTCTAGTTTAGTGGTTTTTCTTTTTTCTCGAGTAGCAAATTTGGATCCTCAGTTTCTTAATCCTTGCAACAAATTCTTCGCAGCTGGCAGCAGTTACTGCCACTGCCACCTCCTCTCCTGCCCCAGCTCTGTTTTGACATACTGTGGAGAGATCAGTTCTGTGGCCAGCTTACAGTTGCTAATAGTGAGGGCTCCTGATGTAACAGAAGGAAATGTGTGGTAGTTTCTGGGGCAGATTTGGCTTGAAATTGGCATTTTCAGTGTCACATGGCACAGACTACTGTAGTTGAGCTGACTTTCTCAACTGCTCTTGTTTTACTTTTCACAGGGATACACCAACCTCAGCAGGACCAAATTCCTTCAATAAAGGAAAGCATGGATTTTCTGACAACCAGAAGCTATGGGAACGAAATATAAAATCTCATCTTGGAAATGTCCATGACCAAGAAAATAACTAAATGATATGGATTACAAGTTGGGTGTTTGGGGGGAGGGGAGGGTGTAACATTAAAGGAACAGTTTCCTTTTTTAAGAATGGTATGAGACTATCTTTGGAGCCACTTTTTTAAGATTTTGAGTGGTACACTAATAAATGAGTTTGAAATTAGAGGTAATTTATGTTTTGTATACAGATTTCAAGGCATTTGCTAATTTTGTAGTTCATGTGATTAGTTTCAAAAGGTTACAGATAATAAAGAAATTGGAGTGGTACCTTTTTAAGATAATTTTTTTTTTGTCAGTGATTAAATAAGGTGGATGAAAAAGGTTACTGTCTCTTTAATCAGGTTAAAATTGAATGCTCTTGCATTCTCACTTCTGACTCCCTCTTCATAACAGGAGAAACAGTTGACTCCTAGGAATTCTGCTAAAGAGAGTGAGCATTGTCTTGTGCTAGAAGTGTTACTGGACTATTAATTTGAATATAATCTTACACAGGAAATAATAAGAACCTGGATTGTTTTCACCCTGCAGTCACCTTTTGTTAAATCTCTGCAAACTAGGAATTATGTTGCTCTGAGTGGCTCTGGTAACTTAGTTCTGATTTTGTTTTAAAACTTCATGTAGGATGTGTAACTTTCAGTGGCCTGTTCTGTCCTAAGGAAATGGGCCTTGTCTGTATATTAGATACAGTCTGTAAAGAATATTCACTACAAAGGTAAATCAGTATTTTCAGTGTGCTCCTTTTAAATCATTAGCCTTGAGTAGTGCTTGTTAGCATTTCCTAGTGGTACACAAAAGCCACCACCAAAAATACAAGCTAATGTACATTAAGCTTCACCTTTGGTTGAAATATTTTTCTTTACTATGCCTAGAAGGAATAAAAGCCACACCAAAAATCGGTAACTCACTGCTTAAGTATGAAAAATCTAAGATGCACTTTCCCTGTCTTGCCATTTAAGACAAAATGCCTTGATGCCTGTGACCTCAGTGGACACTATCAGGTCAAAGAATGCTATATCTGCAGTCCTGATGTTTCTAACAAGTGTCAACTTCAGAAATGAAACTTGACCTTTTCCTGCCTGTCTTCCTTTTGCAGTGATTTTCAGCAGTGACATGAATCTGGTCAGTTTATTTCTTAGCTTCCATGCTGCAGAACAGTGCTGTAGGATTTCAGTGCTAGTAGTGACCATCTAAGTTTCACTCTAATTTAGATTGCATATTTGTAAAACATTTTACTAACAGAGTAAGTTAAATAGGACATTATCAACAGCAACACCTCCCCTACACCGAACAAACAGAAGGTTCTTTTTAAACTCAAATACCTGATAGTGTCAACCACTAAATTAATTTCTGGGAACTGGTTGTAGAATTCAAAACATTAATTGCTTTCATCCTGCCTCTAAAACCGTCTTCTTGCTAAAGTTGAACTTGCAAGTGCAGAAAGGAAAGTGCATCTTGAAATGTATTTTTTTATTATTATTATTATTTTAGGAAAGCTCTGACCACTTAGACTTTTGAGTTTGTAAGTTCTAAAAATATTTTTTTTGTATTTTTGTATTGTATGTGTAATCTTTTTTCTTTGAAGTCTGATGCAGTTGAATACCTGTAACTGTTTTCTTTTAAAAGCCTTGTTATAAACTTAACATAAAAATGTATACATTATTTTTTTTCCATAGCAGAAATATTTGGTTTATTTAAAACAAAACACACTTTCAAAACTGACTTACAGGACTTCCAAAAGCAATTTGGGCATTACTGAAACTAGGCAAGACAAACTTTTCACTTATTTTCATCACATGTGGTAATGTTTGTCTGAATAAATCCCTTTAAGATAGTGGTAATTCATAGTGAATAGCTATTTTCTTGTGCTCCTCAGTAGGTGATTCATACTATATTAATCACTTGTATAGGAACAAAGCAAAACAGAACTTCAAGTAACAGAATGACTTGGAGATCTATTCCTTGTTTTAGTTAACCTACCACCACTGTCTTCCACATCTTTGGCTCAAGTAGGTATTCATACCCAGAATTTCCTTGTACTCCAAAATCATTTAGGAAATTGCTAGGCAGAATAGCTGACATGCTATGGAATACCTTCCATGCAACTGAGAGAGTAAAATTTTATCCTCCTACTTCCATGGTCAATAAATAGTCCTAGACCTTGTGAGAGACTGCAGAAAGTTCTAAATCTCAGCTGAAGGTGAGCAGTGATCCTGCCTCACCCATTGCAAGTGTCCTCTTCCTTCTTTTTGCTTCATGGAAGCAAATCCATCAGGATGGCCTCAGGACTGAGTGCCAAACAAGCTGGATTTTGTTGCTCCGAGGTGTCTGCTGCTGTTTAATGTCTGACGCTTGCAGGAACAAACTGACTGACCTGAACAATGTCATCAAGGCATGTGTTAGCTGGGACTAACGTGAAGCTGCAGGCTCTGGTTAGAGTAGTCACGGTTTTTGCATGCAGAGAGCCGCCGCCTTTTTTTTTTTTGTTGTTGGGGTTTTTTTGTGTTTTTTTTTTTTTTTTTTTTTTTTTTTTTTTTTTTTTTTTTTTTTTTTTTTGTTGTTGTTGTTGTTGTTGGTGTGATTTTTTTTTTTTTTTTGATTGGTTGGTTTGGCTTTTTTTTCTAAGGATGTTCAAGAATCTTGAAACTCATGATAAATGATTTGATTTAGGTATGTTGAAGTGCTTCCGGGAGGTATGCTGAGACGTTGAACTGCTTGGCATAGCAAGGTGTGTGTGCCTGTCAGTGGCTGAAATGCCAGCTTGTGTAGTTTAATCCCAGGGAGCTCATGCTTGCGTAGCAGGAATTGGCACCTGAGCAGCCTGCAGAACATTGATGACGGGAGGGGAAGATGTGAGTAGTTACCCAGTAACCTTTGCTGTGCTACCTTGCAGCTGGGCTGTTCTGAGCCTGCTGGCTTGTAAATGGATCCAAACTCAGCTAACTATATTAAAATAATAAAAAAGCCCAACAACCCCGGGAGAAAAAAAAAAAAAGGAAACAAAAGGCAAGAAACCCCCCCCTCCCAAAAAAACCCCCAAAACAAAACAGTCTCACCAAACAGTGCAGTGAACTGCTGGTGGCCATGTTTCAGGCAGTGCTGGCTGTAGCCCCTTACCTAATTTCATTCCTTTAGAGCATGGGAGGTGCATTGTCCAGATTCTCAGAATGAAGATTTTATCAGCAGGAAGGAGTCTCCAGCCTGTCTCTAAGGTAACTGAGGGATGCCATTTCACAGCTTGTGCCATATCAGACGTGACCCAATCATGGTACTCATTGAACTTTGGCAAAACCAACTGTGGTCCTCCCGGCGGCACCATGGCAGCAGCCACAGCTGCCATCAGGCCTGGTGAGCTTCATCTCCACGGCTGCCAGGTTTGTAGAGAACCCCTCTCGCAGGACTCTGCTGAGTTCCGTGTGCTGGCAGTGGCAGTTGAGGAATGCTGAGTAGTTCTGCCCTTAAGCTACAAAAGGAAAGGTTATGTTCTAAACTCACCAGAATTTGTTGTCTAGTGTCTCTGGCACGAGATACTACAACACCATAAATATTGGACAATTAACTATTTGCTTTTTTACTTTATCCTATTAACACATCCCTTATTTCTTCTAGTTTCATTAATGAAAAGATCTCCTACTGAAATACTGGTCTCATATAGTGCTTAGGAAAGCTGTTCATGTCTAATAATGTGGAGCTGTTGCCTAGGGGTAGGTGCGTTATCCATGGAATTAAAAGCTCAAAACATCATCTGTTAGACTTGAACTCTGGACACAGCATGTTCAGTTCATGTTTGCGAACTTGTGTTTAGCAGTCTGCGGTGGTGGGAGCCCAAGATTTACTGCCCAGACCTTTGAACTCTGCAGCTTTTTGAGGTCTGGACACTCCAATGCCAGCTGCCCCTCAGGCTGGGTAAGGAGGAGGGAGGAGTGGCAGCGACGTCATGGCTGGTAATGGGAGCATGAACTTCCTGATGCAGTGGCCTGGAGCAAGGTCTGGAAAACCTCTGCTCGGCATATGGCTCAGTTCTTAAATTTGTTTCTTGGGACTGGATTTCCTGATGAGATGGATACACAAAAAGTGTTTATGGTTCTGGAGCAAGAGCTCCACTGAAACGTGAAGTTACGAGCCCATATTAATATTTTCCTGGCAGTACAAGCTATTAATCTAAAGGTAATGCAAGTTATAATAAAAACATAATTCTCTTTCCTTTTCTCCCCCAGCTTCCCTTATTTGTAAACATGGTAGTTGCCTGTAACGGGTTGCCTGATGCTCAGTAGCTCGTTTCAGAACCACAGCAGTGCCTTGGTGACAGAAGTGTAGCTGTGGGAGCCCTCCCCACTGACACCAGCTGCTGTCTCTACAGCTGCAGGCACTGAACAGGTAACTGAAACGAGGGCCTAAGGGGGTGCTTTAGTTTTGTTACTCAAGTGCTTGTGTAACAATCCTGCTCACATGTAAAATTTAAAGCCAGGACAAGAGCTTGCACTACTCCACATCTAAAAGCACCACTTAACTCAGCAAAGCTGTAAGGTAGGGCACTTGACCCCTGAGGAGAGACAAAGCCTGCAGGACAAAACTTGTCCTAGGGGAACAAGAAAAACCTACTTTCTTGTTCCTTTCTGCAAAGTCCTTTAAAGGTCACATGGGAGTTTTAAGGATGCTCGCCAATAGCCCTGCACTTGAGGGTGACAACAGAGTGACCGTGGCCTCTCTCGCAGCAGCTGGAATTTTCTGCACAAGAATAAACCTCATTTAAGAGCTGCTTGAGAGATGCTGGGGGGTTCCATCACGCTGTCAGCAGCAGCTGTAGAGTGGCTCCTGAATGTTATCATTATACACTAGTGCTGTAGAAATTCATGGTGCTTCCTTTAACAGGGAGAAATGACATGGTTGTAGCTCTGGTAGAAACAAAGTGGGGCAAAAATTATCCACACATCAGTTGGCTGTTGTGCATCTATAGTTGAATCCCTGTGGAGCAGTAGTTGCTCAACAGAAGCCTCCCTTACTCCTTCACTAATCAGCCTTTTGAAACCCCCAGTTTTCTTTATGTATAGACTTAGCTTGGTTACTTACAGGGGCTCACAGAGCAGTTAATGTGCTAAAAAGCTCCTAGCGTTCCCTTAGGATGAACCACAGAAGATAATCAGGCTTTCTGCAACATCGGTGCTGCCTTGAAGCTCCTGTAACAGCAAAGGGAAAGGCACAGGACACTTTGTTCCCAGACCTGGAGGCAGCTGTACAGCTCCTCCTTCAGCCAGGAGAGTGACACTGCAGGACAACTTCCACACCACAATCCCTGCTCCAATATCCATCCCAGGGCAGAGGCCAAGATGGAAGTGCTGCCTGGTGCTTGCTTTGGGGTGCAGTGTTGTGGACACCCAAGTCAAGAGAAATAAAACCTGAAACAAACCAAAATGGTCACAGCTGGGTACCAGGGGGCCGAGCAGATGCCTGACCCACCCCGAGGACTTGCAGCCAAAGCAATTTCAGTACCAATACACATGGTGTTTCATTAGCACTGTGCTCTTGTACAGCCATGTTAAGCAAAAATTTAAAAGCAGGGGTTACTAGAACTATTCAGGCCAGAATCTGTCTGTTTATGGAAAGTGAAATACTGAAGAGGAATAAACAATTCTGCAATACCTTCTTTCCCCAGAAAAAAAAAAAAAAAAATATTGAAAGAGCAATTCGTGGCAGAGCTCAGTTTATTTGATGACAGAAATAACCATAACTTTATACATCTAACACTAAATAAAAACAGCAGAATGTACAAATCAAATTTATTATGTACAGGTATTCATTAGGAATATTTAATGAACGGACACGTCTCATGAACTTTATTTTTACAAAATCAGATACCAACTGCATATTTGCAGCCTGACTTTTGCAGAAGGGTAGTGGATGTCTTAAGTGCTGAAGTCCAAAGAAAAACATAAGGCAACTCCACACATATGGGAACAGCAAAGCCAAGAGTGACATTCCCTACTTACCTTACGCTGTTCTGAAAAGGTAAGGCACAGCATGTTAGGGAAGGGGAGCCACAACATTCAGCTTTGACATTCCTGGCTGAATCTTGTTTAGAAAACAACCTTTTGTGATTAGTTTGGTTGGTGGTTGTTTTTAAACAGCAGATCATTGAGTCAGTAAAAGCATTTTGACAGTGGGTAAGAAGGCCCCGGAATTCAGATTCACTTTCACTTCTTCCATAGGCTGGGCAAATAAATAAATGCACCAAAGATTAAACTAAGGTGCTGGTAATACTCTTTTTTGCAAGGTAACACACTAAATATACAAATAATGTTCTAGCACTATTTACAGCTATTTTTCCTTGAACACTTCGTCACTTTAGTAATACATGATTATTTTTAGGATTACAAACATTGAAGTAAATTTTCAAGTTTACCTAGTGCTCTTTTAAATATTTTTCCATCATAATGGCAGTACTTTAATTTTAAGCAGGATGGCTATCTCCAGATTCTTTACCATACAAAAATTCAAGTTACAGCTAGCAGTAAATTTTATTTAAATATTCATTTTAGATTTACTCCATTTGGTAATTAGAAAATAATACAATTGTAAAGGGCGGCAGGATATATAAATAACTACATTATTTCTCTGAAATAAGACCCTGACTTTTGAAATAGGCATCTACAAATCAATTTGGATCCAAGACAGGAACTCAAACATAAAAAAATTTCAACAACTGCTTATCTATAGAATTGCAAAGTATAAAAAGAACAGTCCATTCTGTAGCTTAGTAGACAGATACCCACATAGCTAAGTAAGATGAAAAATAGAAATACTAATTGAAATGAGGTGGTTACTTTGCCACAGGGTTTGCTTAAATTTGTTCAGTGGATGTCTTTCACAGGCAGCAGAGTTCTATGCACGTCACTTTATTTATGAAGTTTACCCTGCAATATTACAGGTTTCTGGCTGCTCAGGTATCTTGCTGCTGTCCATGTTACGAAATACGTGATACCACTACAGACTGAGAAGAATGTAAAGACTACAGCTGTGATTGTTCACATGCAAAGCACTTTCAGTTTCCTTGACAGACATGCTGCTTGCTTAAAAAAACACGCAGCAATGAAGGAACCCACACCTTGTACAGATTAAGATGTGCCCTGTTTGTGGTATTAAACCAGGGACATGGAACCCTGGGCCAAGCACAGCTGTCATTCACACTTACTTGCAGAAACACCCAGTAAGGATTTGTCCAACTATGTGGTGTAACACCAGATATCAACTGGCCCTAGAAGTACTTTTCTTAAAGCAGCAGTAATAAAGTCTTCTAGAGATTCTGGTAATTTTGAGACAAATCTAATTTTTACCCCCTACTAAGATTTTCATATCTCTCTACCCTGATACTGTCCTGTGTCCTGCTTGGGAATTAGCAGGCTCCTCCTTCCAATACAGTACAAGACAAGATCAGTCCGTAACTAGCTGGACTTCCTCAGTTCCCAAAGAAGTGTGCCATTAGACCTTTGACAGTTTCTATATCAACTGTGAAGCAAAATTAGAAGCATCCATCATCAGGCTGCCTGCTTTGGGCACATACATCAGTGCTGGCAGTAGCTTCCAAACAAACATCATTGAGCTAAATGTGGCTGTGCACAGAGGCTGTGGTGTAAACTCCTCCGTTACAAATGAAAAGGAGTTTACTTCTCTAAGTAGTCTCCCTGGGGTGGGCTGTCCTCTGGTCAACTTAAATTCACAACCATCCTGGAGAAACACTTCCTCAGACTTCAGCAGATCCCTGCCCATTATCTGTAAAACATTTTACAGCGTTTTGCTGAACCTTGGACCAGCCACCCACACACCTGCAATTTAAATAAGTTCTTCGGAACCGGGATTCACTAACTGCCAATGGTGCATTTGCCCAGAGAAAAAAGCTTCAGTTTTTCTGTATGCCACATGAAGCACACGCTACACAAGGCATTCTACCACCTCCCTTGTCTTGGGAGTAAACAGACAGAATCCAATACAGGTAATTTGCTCACAAACTTGATGAAATGCACATTAAAACAAACAAAAAAGCTACCAATAGCTGTGCATTTCTAGTTTTTAGTGCAGCCTTTTTATATGTTTTTTCTTTTTAATTTTTCAAAGTTACGGTACGATACTTACTCCATGACACAAAAATATTATTTAACCTTTTTTTTTTTTAAGTTGTAGCCAGTAGAGAAATCTTCGCTTTCAAAGCCTTGGACCACACTGGAGTATTGGAACTTTTTCCCTCTAATGCGTGGTTGCAGTATTCTGTCATCACAACATTCCGTACTGAGGATTAACCATTTGAAAACAGGCATCACTGAAAGCCTCAGATAACCCATTAAATACTCGGCTCTCATAGATTATAGAACCTTAGCCTTCCTGCTCTCTCATATACTAAATTGACTCTGTCTTTGTTACATGGGCCACTTCTACTTCTACAGTTTCAATGGCCTGTGACACTTCAGCCATTTTCTGTCCTTGTTGTTGTGCCAGTACATAATTTACCACCTGCATGATGCTTTGGTCAGAAAGGGTAGAGACTGACGTACATTCCTCAGTAGCCGCAACTGCTTCAATGGCTTCGAGCGTCTCTCCTGTCACCACCACGGTCTCACCCTCACCAGCACCAAAGCTGATCTCGGTTTCTTGCTCCTGCATGTCTGACGCCAAGATGCTGATGGCATGTTCCACCTGCGTGCCCTGGTTGTGAAACTGAAGAGTATCTTTTTCCAGCATGATTTTGCAAGGTATGTAGTCCCTGTGGAACTTGGTCATGTGCTTGCGCAGGGTGCGTGCGTCGATGTAGGCCTCGTTGCACACGGGGCACACGTAGGGCCGCTCCCCGGTGTGCGTCCGCACGTGGCGCTTCAGGGAGCGCGCGTCCGCCCACGCCACGCCGCACGTCAGGCACTCGAACGGCTTCACACCTGCGCGGGGCAAAGCAAGGACAGCTGACCCAGAGCTCATACAGAGCCAGGAGCCAGGGCCAGCAGAGACAGGGACAACAGCAGTGTGGGAGAACAGAGCAATACTGCGACTTCTGCCGTGTAAGAAAGAGATCCTGTTCACCATTTCTGTGGAACAATATAATGCAAGCACCATGCATTCAATGGTGAGATCTTCCACAAGTGCTCAGCCCAATACAACACTTTACTTTTAAAACTTTTCAAGATTCCTTTTAATGCAGTTTCTTCCTTATTTTAAGTGCACAATGCTTAATGGAATTCTGATCATTTTGATGCCTTTCTGAAGCCATGTTTTACTTCACAGAATTTGTCACTTTTATTTCCAGTCACCCTTTGCTTCTGTAAATCCTTCTGTACACCTACAGCTTTACCCCTCCTCTTCCACACTGCCTATGTTCAAATACAGCACCTGATGTTTGTATAATCTTATTTTCCCTCATAACATCCCAGTGCTGTGGTCTGTAGTATCTAATGGGGAGTGTGGGTGGTGACAAACACCATCTCACTACTGGCTTCTCCTCTGTGACAGTTACTGTGGATTTAGGCTGAGTACCTACCACAGGACTCTTTCTCTGTTTAGAAACAAACACAAAATCCCTATTTCAGTAGTTAGCTGTCAGATTTACTCATAAGAGCTCTTTAAAAGGAGACACACTTAAAAAAAAAGTGGGTTTTGCCCCAAGACAGGAAAATATATAGACTCCCAAAACAGCTGGAAGAACCAAATGCTCAAAAATCAAATTCATACTTCATCTAAAGCAAAAATGCATGTACTTTTTAAAAAAAAATATATAAAGTGTTTTCATATTTTCCCCAAACATCATATAGTTTACCACTTCTTATAAATCAAGAAGCTGATCAACTTCCAACATTGGTCCTTTTTTTTTTTTAACTTAGGCCACCCATTCTCCTCTCTCAAGAGTTTAACTGTGTGCACCTTTGAAAATGGAGAATGTTTTACCCCTCTTAATCACTTGTAAAAAAGTTCCTCTTCTGTTCAGGTTCTGAGGACAAATTGGCACAGTCCCTGTGTGTGACTGGAGTTTTAGAAAGACCCAACAGCAATTTCTGGTAGTCACTGGTAGCAAGGTACCAAAGCAGAACTCACATAAAACTAACTGGAGAATCTGTAAAAACTCCTCCATGTCTTTCCTGCCAGACAGGACACATGCAGACTTTTTAGGGGTTGAGGGATGTCATGACCAGTTGTGTTCTACATACCTTCATGATTGTTCATGTGTCTCCTATATTCCCGGAGTTGTGTAAATTTTCTTCCACAATGCTCACAAACTCGTTCCAGATTTTGTTTTGCTCTTCCTTTTTTACCATGTGTGGCTTTCTTTACATGTCTTCTGAACAAAGCTTTCTCATAAAATTCTTTCCCACATACATTACACCTAAAATGTGTTAAGTGAGAAATCTATTAAATCCATTATTGTACATGTATGTCTTTTAAACCAAAATGCATTTTAATTACAGTAGGCAAAGTTTAATGGGAATACGGTCTTATATGGCAAGTAGTTCCACAATTAGAAGAACATTGTTGGACTGAACTACATTTTCTCTTATCCACAGCCACAAAGCTTCCACTTACCCTCCTAGAGAAGTGAGATCACATATGTTTCTAACTTCATCGATTGTATTTATCCTCTTATGACTTCACGTGTCTTAGTTCCAGGACTGTCTCACAGGTCAGCAGCTAATCCACACTATTTAAAGTCACACACCCATTCTCTAGTACTCAAGACCCCAGTCACCATCAATCCATTGGTACTTCCCTTGTTGACTGGCTATGGATCTGTATAACCTCACTTTGATTAGTATGTTTCAGTTGTTAAATTAATTTCCTTTTACCTGTAAGGGTCTGTGACAGAATGAGACTTTACATGAGAATACCAGTCTTTCTTCCAGCTGTAACATTTTCCACAGAACTGACACTGAAATGGCTTCACACCTAAATGTTTATTCATGTGCTGCCGAAGATCCCGAGCTTCATAGAAACTCTTGTCACACCTGTAACAGTGAATGTTTTAGCATCCCATACAAGAAAGGCACTGATTTCAAAGACACTGGGACCCTCTTCTTTAATGGCAACTGTTTGAGAACACCTACTGCATCATCAGTATTTAATTAAAGCACAATCCCATTCTAAACTAGGAAAAATTTAAAAGAACAGCAGCTTTTGAAAGTCTGGAATAAAACTTGAGGGCCTCTGAAACCCTTTTGTCTGTTATGAGTAACTATATTCTTTCTGCTGTTTTAATGGAGAATAATCAAAGGCAAACCAACTGGGAGACATCAGAAATTTGTATTGTACCATATGAACGTATGAGGACAGTAGCAGCTGCTTCTTCCCTTAACCAAAGAGGACTGACACAAAGATAACTGGAATTTGTTGTTTTAGTGCTCAAATGTAGGGTTTCTTTAGAAATTAAAAAAAACCAAATTCATAATCCTGCAAGAAAGCACCTGAAAGTAGTGATACTCATTCTTTAGCTTGTGGCTTGTACACATCTTAACCCAGGCAAACTCATGGTTTTCCTTCATTTATACTTTGCCATAGTATGACTATACAGCTCGTCTTGGTACGAAAACTACAGAGTTCGGTCTGATCAAAAACATGGTTTCTCCCTTTGAAAGAAATTCTGCTGCTCGTCTCTCTCTCTTCCTCATGTAACATCATACAGCTGTATGACTCAAGAAAGGACAGAGGCAGAGCAATGCCAGCAAGCAAAAGTGGAGGATTAAACTTCTATAGATGATCAACCACTGGAATGAGGCATCTCAGATTTCACAACATCCAGTGGAATCTGAAAACCAAAAAAGCTTCCATACAGGAACAAAACATTTGGTATTACACTGCCTGAATAATGGGCATTCTGGAGAAGAAAAAAGTCTTCTTTGCTCTTGAGGGAGAAAAGGAAAAAAAAGGGTAATAGTCCTTGAACCACCCAAAAAACCTCCTCTTCCTAGGCTGGAAAATCTGACTGCTCCAGTTCAAATGGGGCTCTCAGGGATCCTCTGTTTGCACATCCACATCAAAAAGTATCACAAAGAACCCTCAGGGGCTTGAATGGGGTTGGCACTTGGTGCTCTCTCCTCAAGGACTGCATATTTGGAAAAGCCATTAGAGAAGTAAAAAACTCAAGCAACCACCACCCTGTAACACTGTCATGCATTACTGCAACTTAATCAAACACATACTTCACCACAAAACTTCCACAAACATTTTATGAAAATAATTCATGCTCAGCCTTGCTCAACTGGGCCAGAAGTTCAGACTGATGCCTGACAGGGAGGTTTCCATTCCAAGCCACCAAACTAAAATCTGAAGTCTGGTTATTGCTTAGTGAAGCTCTCTAAACCACTTGTGACACATGAATTACATCCTTAGTAGAGACCTTTGCTGTGGAAGCAGCAAGGACTGTGTCTATTCTGAAGAAGCTGGGGAGCCAAAATATCTTCTCTGTCAAGGCGATCTCTTGCATCCGTGGCTCTACTGCCTTGAGTAAATAATTTTTGGTTTACGAATATATTTCACCTTTGAAATTAAACTTGACTTCCCTAGTATGTTTCATGAAACAGTGTCTGTGCACCCTATTAGCTCTGTTCTTTGTATTTTTAGAAATAGTACTTTTAGCATTAAAGATCACTAAATAAAACCATTGCTGACAGAACGGAAGTAAGTTTTTGTAATACAGAAAATACTGGTTTTGGTAGCATGCAGCAGCACTGAGATACTTCAAACAATTCCTTAGATTATTACTTTCTTTAAAACCTTGAGTTGCTACAGGCAATCATATAAATTGTACCACTCCTCTTACTATCTGACAGAGCTTCCCAGGGACCTCATTGTGAGTTCCAAAATTAAGCATTATTTGTCCTTCTCCAGGGAACTTGAAAGGTTCCCTATAGTCTGCTTGGTTATGGAAAAAGTATCCATGTTTTGCTAATGCACTAACAACACACTTTCCAGCTACAGTTCCTGCTTAACTGAAGTCCACAATGCTATTATTTAAGTAATAATAAATGCCATTAACAATAAAAATAAATGCTATTTATTGCAATACTTAGGTGGTCATATATGTTTTATAATTAAGAGAACTGCAGCAGTCAGTGAGTCTCAGTTTGTGATGTCCCTGCACAGCTGTTTGCTGAACACAGCATGTACTGCACTGCACACAAGTGCAGGGCATTGCAGACCCCACACGACATCTTCAAATCACACTGAAATCAGCTGTCACACTAAAAGAGGGCAAAACCAGGCTGAAGGCCCTTGGCCTCTGACAACCTTACACTCTTTTATCTGTCCAGCAAAAACAGCTGTAAACCAACACAGCTATTGATTACAGCACCAATTACAGTGCAAACAGCCATTAGAGAACAGCTGCATGAAACTAGAGCTGGGTAACAGTTTAAAACCAAGCTTTTGCTCTCCAGGACATGTATGTACAAAAATGCATTTTTTATTCTCATGTTTTTTAAGTCTTATCCCAGGCCAGTGGAACAGTTTTACGCTACAACAAGGAGCTGCTTTTAATCTTGAAAATTACTAGGATCATTAATGCTAAGTAAAAAGCCCACCAAAACCACCCATCACCTGACTTACTGAGTACATTGATATCCACGAACTTCAGGCTTTGGCTGATGTTTCTTTATGTGTTTACTGAGTCCTGATGCCCTGTGGAAAGATTTTCCGCAGATGGAGCAAAGATATTTGGATTCTCCTGGCAAAAACAAAACAAAATATGTTACCAAGCCAGGCCTCCATTTCTCTGGAGTGCTTTGTGAGACAGGTTTTTAATTCATATACAATTTATCTTAAGTAATCAGAGCAGTACTACAAAGAGAAGTTGGTTTAATTACACACTGATGGAATTTCTAAGTGTATTTTGTATGTGCTAACGCAGTAATACACAAAGCGGGGGAGTAGCAACTCTAAATTACTTTATTTCACATTTTTAAACATAGGTACATCACTGCAACTATGACTTAGTCAGGAAAAGTGAGCAGCCTAAGAAACTGCCCTCTTGTGTGAGAAAACCCACAACTGCCTGTGTTTATTATGCAACTTCCGCAGCAACACAGCATTGCTTATGGATTATTGCTTATATCTTGCATTTGTAGAAAAACACCTTAAAATAAAAGTTTCTGCTCCATTTCATCAACACAGGAGTGATAACTAAAAACATAAATTCCTTAATTTCAGGAACAAGTTGTCCTAACCGAGTATGTCTCTTGATTCTGCCCAGCCCAGAAAACCAGAAACACAGACAACTTTTACACATTACAATTTTAAAACTCTGCTTGCATTAAATTATTATATTGTCATCTTTCACATGCTAAGATCTTTCAAGACACCAGGCTTTATAAAATGTCAGTATTAGTACACGAAATCTCGTAAAACGTATATGGAGATTCTGAGAGATTTAACTTAGCATGTTTTCCTCTAAAAGGACAGGCTGGAAGATTAAGTGCTCTACAACATTCCAGCCTGTCGCCTGTTTTTTGTTGAATTGACATTATAGAGGCATTAAATACGTACATAAAACCACAGGAACAGACCAACCACAATTCCCTGTTCTTGTATAGAACATTTGCATAATAACAGTAAACTATGGTAAAACAGCCCCAGAAAATGACTACTTACCTGTATCTCAGCTGCCTGAGCAGAAGAAAAAGCCACCACTTATTTTTTAAACAGTTCCTTTGACACTGAAGAACAATGTTAAAGTTCAGCAGCACACAATAGCCAAGCAAAGGAAAAGGATTCCCTTTCCCATCACGTACCTGTATGAATGCTCATGTGTTCCTGAAGACTTCTTTTTGTGACAAAGGACTTTTCACACAAGTCACACTTGAACTGTTTCTGTACTTCATGGAGAGCTAAGTGCATTTTTAATCCGTGCTTATATGTAAAGGTCTTTCCACAAACCTAAAAAAATACGTATGTGGTGAAATAGTACAAATAAAACTAATTATGTAATAGGTGTTTAACTTTAAACAGAACAAAACCTCCTGTATTTCCTGGGAACTAGGATGGCCAAGCCTGTGATTTTGCACCAGTGACACAACTGGTCTGTTAAAAAAAAGAATAATTGAAGGAAGACATTCTTCTAGACACAGGAATACGAACTTGCACAACTCAAATTCATTCTGGTTTTCTTACTCTTGGACTGCAAGCAATTTCATCATGAATTTTACACTGGTTTTCCCTATTGTGAAGTAACCAAGGTGAACATAAATTTTAGGGCAGAGCATCAATGCCAAAATATTGGTAATAGAGAACATTACTAATGTGATCAGAGAGCAAAAGGACTTTACCTTGCATGCATGGGGTTTGACACCTGTATGTTTAAGCATGTGTATTCGGAGAGAATAGAGCTTAGGCAGAGTTCTCCCACATATGTCACACACAAATTCCCGCTTGGTTCTCCCTTTCACCGAGGCCACGCCCGTCCCCTCGGCACCAGGAGCTGCAGTGGTGGCTTCCGTCTTCCGCGTGTGCCGCACCAGATGGGCGCGCAGGGAGGCACCGTACTGGAATTCTTTCTTACACAGCTGGGACAGAAAGTATTACAACTTTACTTTGCATGTAACACTCAGAATTATTTAAAAAACAAGAAAGTACTCAAATGTTTTAAGTACAGTAATATGATTAGTTAAATCTTTAACCTGACTCCAACAGCCATTTTGTCTCAGGTTAATGAACAGCTGTAAACTTTTATTTTATGGCTACTGACAGAACCACTGATCACTTCCCACTGAGAAATTAGACTTCCAGTCTAATCTAAACACAAATTTACTGGTAGGGTTAAAAGCAAATCACTGTCTTGAGCAGCAAGTCACACACTATTGTCAGGCCAAGTGGCTGCACCCCATTCTACCTCACCTCATCCAGATCAAGGCTGTATCCAACTCTAAAATCCGTAAGGAAAATAAATATATGTACAAAAAAAGGCAAGGAAAAATAATTACTAATATCACTACTGAATTAATTTTCATAAAGAGGAAGGTTTACACACAAAAAAAACCCCCAACCCCTCAACTTACTGGGCATTTATATTCTTTAGATCTTTCATGTTTCAGTGTGTGCATTATAAGTGCATAGCGCCGCTGGAATACCATTCCACACTCAGTGCATTTGTGCTGAGCTTCCACTTCATTATTTTCCGTGGTCTCTCTTTTGGGCTGTTTCATTTTTTTCCCTCTTTGTACCAGCTTCATTGCAACCTAAGTTGGAAAAACAGAACCTTTGAATGAATTTTACTGCACTGTACTTCATACCCTGTCTGAAAGTTTGTAGTAAAAGCCGGTATTTCTGTGTTACTGTAATACCTCTTAATTTTGCTCAGCTGACTTAGTTGCTAGAAAGTTACCTCATTTCAGTTCACTACAAAACCACAGATCTCAGGGTGAGCAAAAAACCAGTCTTGTTTTAAAACCATAAACTTATTATGATGATGGTCACACAGTGACTTACCAGTTCAGGAACAACCTGAATAACTGCCTAAGTGACAGCTAAGGGATAGTTACGGAAGCACAGAGTACTGCCAGTCATGATTTCTATCAAGTTAAGAGCATTCCAGCTTTCCTAGAGATTTTTTTATCTAGGAATAAGGCACTAGTGGGCTTTTGTTAGGTGGTATTGGCAGTGCTACCTGGAGCTGATAATCTCATCTTCCTTTGTAGAAACTTGCTGCCAAATCCTTTAAAAGCCAAATTGTAAGCAATCAGGTTGAAATGTCCTGTATCAGGTGTGTCCCCTTTGGGTTTCTGAGAATAAGGCAAGGGAAGGAAGTACAAGCATCCCCATTTCTTCATCCTGTTCTCCCAACAAGTGAGGTATCTAACAGTTTTTGAAAACATGCCAGCCCTTCCATGCCTCTGAAAACCAAACTGAAACACAACACAGAGAAACACTTTTTAATGTATTTTTTTAATTTTTCCTGTTGCTCTGAAAACTTATGTGAACTTGGCTAAATTGTGAAGCCACAAAAATAATTTTGTTCAGTATATGATTAGTAAGAGCTAGGAAAATAATTAATTCCTACAAAGCACACTTCATCCCCAATATCTCCATGCCAGGTGCAAGTACTGTAATTTAAATCAGCAGCACTTTTCTTGCAATCTTTTTCCTGTTATTCTCCCAGCAACAAAACTCAGAACTCAGGAGAGTGTCTCCTTCCCGAAGCTTATATGACATCCTATGCCATCGGGGGAAGTTGAGGGATGCATGAGACAAAACACTAAAAGCTACAAAACAAGTTAGGAAAGCAGAAACGTATTCCTGAGTCCAATCCCGAGCCATCATCTAAACCAATTTCTTTTTTCCATACGTCTGTGGACCTCATTTGTCAAGGGGATGGATTTAAAAACGGCAAAATAAATTAACAGTAACTATTCCCAAAGGTAAATACTCTCCCTTCCAAAACAGAACAAAACCCTGGCACTCTCCAACCAGCATAAATAGGTCGCTCAAGTATTTTGACTGTGCTAGTTTTAACATCTGGTCTTTAAGCTGTCCATCTGTAAAAAGACACTAATGCTACAGTTTCTATCAACGAGGGTGTTGCAATGATAACAAATTATTCCCGTGTGTGTGGGACTGGTGGCTCTAGTATGCAAAACTCCCAGGACTCCTCTGGAAATTAACAGTTCTTCAGAAGACTTTGACAACATGCAGTGAAGTGCACTCTGCCACAAACTAAATGCATGAATGCCCAGTGAGACAAATGTCAACTATCCATAGGCACTGAAAGAGGAAAGGCTCTCAAAGGGGAAAGTAGTAAGACTGTTTCATTTTAAAAAATTGTAACTGGAACCAGTTCAATTACTACATATTTAATATGTTCAAGTGCTAGAGTTTTAAACACCAGTGCTCTTTGAATCTTTCTCTTAACTGACCCCAATCTGAAGGTAGCAGGACTGCACTATTTTGACTCATGACTACATCTTAACATCCACGTGGGATGTAAAATTTTTCATTCCCAATGCTGTTTTCAAGTCTGAATAAATGTAGGATCTCACTTCTCTAATAGATACATGTGTGTATCTATGACTGACATACACATGAGCTAGCTCAATTAAATTCAGAGATCATTAAGAATTTTGGGGAGATGTTACAACTTCTGTCCAACCACAACAAGCTGTGAGAAGATACTCAACCTAGGCTGTGGTCACTGAGCATTCTAAAGACCTTCAATATGGAAAGAATACTGATGCCAAGTCAATGCTTTTGGGGTTTTGTTTGCACAACTGTCACAGCTTAGAAGTTACTTTGGTAACTACAGGTCTAATGACAGACAGAATACCTGTTGCACTGCAGATTTAGGATTTGCCTTTCTATTCTGCAGTTTTTTTTCAATTCCTTTATGCAGTCTGATGTATCCCCCCTCACTGACTGAACGCTGGCGAAGCTTGCTTTTGTAAGTATCATCCTGGCTGGAAGCGAGGCTTTCTGGCTGGGAAACGGAGCTGCTCTGCTCGTTGCTTTTTTGCTTGAGTGTCTCTGAGGAGTCTTCTGAAGCAGCGTCCACATGTGCTTTATCACTTTCATTTTCAACTGTCTCAGTTTCCCTTTGACTCTGTGTGTCCATGGCTTCCACAGCTGATGGCTCAGCACTGTATCTGCTGTAGATGCTGTTTGAAACGCTTTCCACCAACTGGATCTTGATGTAACTTTCACTTGTTTCACACTGTTCCACAGGCTTGGAAGGATCACCCGCAGTGGCCTCCAGAGGCTCTGGGCGCAGGAGGTCAGGCTGGGGTGCTGCTGCCTCCTCTGTCCCAGCAGAGGAAGGAGCTCCATTCACAGCTACTGGCACTTCACTGGCTGTGAGCTTCGGTTGCTCAGCACCATCCACAGGCTGCATCTCCACTTGAGCCTGGTCTGCTAGATTTTGTGTTGACTCTACTGTTTGAATATCTCCCTTTTGGTACACTGTAATTTGTTTCTCTTCCATCTGTTTGTGCACATTCTCACAGATTTCCAGGACCTCTGACATGAAGAGATGCCGAGCGAGCATGGCTACTTCCGCCATGCTACAGAAGTCAAATGTTAATTCTGAAGTATAAGCAAATTCCAATAAAGGCAGGAAACTGGACTTGCAGAAACCTACCAGGAATAAAACAAGATATTAGAGCAAATACTAATGACCTGAAATTACATCAAAAATATCCCATGATGAATACAACAGTTCACCTTTGATACAGTTAAGTCTGAAATTTAGAGCAAAACACACTTGGAAATAACACTGGAGCCCTTCACTGAGACTCAATTGCCATTTATGTTAAAGTTTCCTCCTTGTGTAGTTTCTATGTGTAAGTAAGCTCAGACAACTTTTCCAATAACTAAGTAGAACATCAGTAGTTTCCCAATAAAATTCGATGAGGAATATTTCAAGATGCTGGGAGAGCCACGATGCTTTTGGAGCAGACGAATGAAACCAAAGTCTTTCTGGACCTGCTACATTCAGAAAGTACTCAGGTCTTAAGTAACAAGTGATGTGGCAGAAAAATAAGACAAGAAAGTAGCTATTGAAAACAATAAAGATATGGATATACAGATAGAACTCCTTAAATATATATAGAATATATAACAGAACTGCTTGGTATAATTTTCCACAGTTGCATAAATAATAAATCAAATATTTAATGTGGGGAACCTTCTGGACCATCCTATTAGAAGATTACTATTCATGCATGTCTGTTGTTCATGCAGAGACAGACAGTTAACAAATGAGAAAGCAATGCAGAAGACATATGTTCTGTACAGTATTCTTCATCACTACAAAACTATTTTTAGAACATTTATTTTAGAATTGTCTCCTACTTTTCATGTACCATGTCTGAGAAAAAAGCAGACATGTATGATTCTGCTTCACAGAACTAAGAAGCAATTTAGCATTCTTTAAGCTAAACAGCTCTCCAAGCAGCTTGTCAACATCCCCGCTTGATGTATTCAAGCATTTGATTTTGTTCCCTTTTTAACATTTGTGACTAATACAAGGGAACATGCCTAAGCAAGGTAAAAATCCATCAAAAGCTTCTCAGAAATTTTAAGATTAAATACCACAGTCCATGGAAAATCAGATTAGGCAAAATCAGAGTGATCACTTTTGCATTAAGATCCACACAAAACACTTTTAGATTAGAAGAGAGAAAAAAGCAAGACAAAAAATTTGGTTGTCTTCAACACTCAAAAAAGACTGAATTAAATACTGTACACCTTACTTAGGATATTATGATTTCTAGCTTTGAAACCCACAACAATTCACCTGACAGATCCACTACAGCTTCATGACTAGTGACAGCTCCCTTTTCAATGAAGAGCTCTCGGAAGTACTCGCTGTTGGCTGCCAAGACAGATTTGTGAGCTTTGTACTCCTCTCCTTCAATCAGCAAAGTCACATCACAGAACTGATTGGAAAGCCTCTGCTGATTCAGTTGGTTTAAGACTGACAGACAATGTTTGGAAGATGACTGCTTCACAAGGCCCTTACTGTCAACCTGTCATAAACAACATTATGAGAACTTCATTACATTTAGATTGTGCCTTTTTAAGCATTCACACTGAAACACAGAAAAGGATTATTTTCTGCAACCATACAATCAGTTCAAGCCTGTAGAACATAGACCTTAAATTTACTACTGTTTTTTTTAAGTTTCACCCTCCCTCCAAACACAATTAAAACAAACAACTGGAAAAATGGGAAGACACATTCAAACAGTTCTTTGACTGTCCTTTGCTATGCTACAGTCTGAAACAGTTTCAGATTCAAGTGTCTTTACGTGCATGTGATCCTGCAGTTATGAACTTTACATATGAATTTTATATATCAATATAGCATCATTTATTAAGGAACAGATATAGAGACCATAAGAATCTTGTATGTGATGTTTTACTACCGGCAATTTTGCCATTCATTTTATCTTAGATTCTATATGCATAATACAGATAATATAGACGCAGGGTGATTTTATTTCCCAACAATGATGTACTATAATTAATTTCATCACATGTATACCAATAACCCATTTCCACATATTCAATACCTTTGGCATAATTTATATTGTCTTATAAGGTTATCGCAACAATGGAAAATAAGTACATGACCAAGAATGCAGTAACAGACAATGCAAATCCATCCAGATGTAAACAATGGTACTTACAAACACAAGCTCGTGCTTTGCTATTGGCTTTTTCTTCACAGGCTTTGGGGACGCAGCTGGGATTGATGCCGTGTTACTCAATTCATCATCTGTTTCATTACTGTCTTCATGAGATTTTGCATCCAGTCCTAGCTCCTCCAGCATTTCAGAAGGATCTGAGAGAGATCTAGAGCGATCTAGCTTTTCCTGGCACTTGCTGCATTCTTTAATGTAATCTTTAACCTGCTTAAGAATACCTAAGAAAAATTAATGGAGCTTGATTAGCCTTCTAATCTTAATTCAATTTAGCTTAAACACATAACTAAATAAGTAGGTGATTAGCAAAACAATGATAATTAATAATCAAAAATATTACATACTAACCAAGAAAAATTAAGTCAGTCACCTATTGTATGTGACTACTGGTAATTTGAGATAGAACATTAAGAATGTCACTACCTCAAGCAAACCCTCCTGGAAAGATTTCTAAGGCTAGAAAAAAACCCCAGTATTTAGATATTTAGCCTAATACTCCCAAGGTAATAAAAGCTGTAACATAATCTTGCATTTAGCCCACACAAATAGCTTGTTCTTACTGAAGAGAATGAGCATGGGAAGGCTCACTTAAGGGCTTTTGCAAAATTAGGATCAACGGCATTATATGCAATGATATTGATATGTATTATTCACACTGATTTAAATCAATTGCTTATGATTTTGAAATTTAAATAAATCAATTTTCCACCAGTACTTTAACCAGTGTCACCGACTATAAATGACGGGACCCGAGGAAATGGCCTAAATTTGTGTCAGGGGAGGTTTAGGCTGGATATCAGGAAAAGGTTCTTCCCCCAGAAGTTGTTCGGGCACTGGAACAGGCTCTCCAGGGAAGCAGTCACAGCACCAAGCCTGACAGAGCTCAAGAAGTGTTTGGACAATGCTCTTGGGGACGACTCCTGTGACTCTTGGGGTGTCCCATGCAGGGCCAGGAGTTGTATTCGATGATCCTTGCGGATCTCCTTCCAACTCAGCACATTCTGTGATTCTGTAAATAATTTTAGATACTCAACAGGTCCTAAGCCCAGGATCCTCTTCTAGATACCAAGGCATTTTCCATGCATGGCTTTCAATCAAAATTCATTTTCTTCTCTAGGACAATATAAAAGCATACATTGCAGCTGAGCCTCTATGGTTCAAAATCCAGCACAGCTCAAAAGCTTTGCTGACACAGACTTAAGACTTGCTTGCTTACACCTTCTCAGAGCATGACATGCACTGTCATTACATACATATCTCTGTAAGGATCAGGAAAACACAGACTTAAGGCAAGCTAAGACATTCACACCCATTTCAACATTTTTACATTTCCTTGATTTCATCTGAAATCAGACAGGAGCTCTCTGGCCTTCAAATCACATCTCTAACGCCCTTCTTAGCCCCTGAGCCACTCTCCAGTCCACTGCCTTGCAGTTGCAGAACAGACACACACCAGGCTGATGCCCATCTTGGGATGACAGCTGGGCCAAAGCTGCTGTCCGCTAGCAGCCAAAGAGTACTGTAATGGCAGGGAAAACATTGTTTTAAAGGAGACACAGGTAAGAAACGTAACACTTGAACAGAAAGCACGTAATGAATTTTAGTATTCTCAGTGCAAGAGAAGTAAGAGAATATAGGGTGTGCAAATAAAGGTGACCAGCAAGACCAAAAGAATACAGAATGCCCTCTCCTGACAAACAGAAGCTACACTGAGGCCCACGGAGGAAGTTTCCAGCACAGGATGAGAGTAGATGCCAGAACAGTCCAATGCTGGGGAGACAATGAGAATGCTTATAAAGGCAAGGAAACCACTATCCAGAATGGATACATCAGCTTTGAGATGCCAAATCCTTTCTCACATGAAAGGATCTTCAAGTCAATGAGATCTGGACTGGAGGGATGGGCTGCAGCTAGAGCAAAACCCCTCCAACTGAAAATAGGGACAACTAAAGCTGAAATGACAGACCTGCTGGTGGACGAGGAAAGCAGAACAAGAGAAGCGATACAGACACACGCTGGGCCCACGGCAAGTGAAAAGCAGGCTATTTGTTTAATGGATACCTAGGACTAAAAGTAGGACACCAAATCCAAAGGGAACAAGATATGAAGTCATTCCTTCAGCCAAAAGAAGGTCCCAATCGGGAATTACTGCTGTTCATGCACCAGCATTTGTAACAGCTGTGATGTAACTCAGGACCCAGCTGAGAATTAGTCAGGTCTTTTCAGCTTCTCATTACAAGAAAGAGACAAATACAACAATGAGTGCCAGGACTGCCAACCACCACTGGCAACAGTAGTGCTTAAACATGAACACCACCATCCCATGCACGGATGAGGTCCAAAGCTAACCCGGGTCACATGGAACGGATTACCACCCTATACCAAGGGCACAGTTGAGATGTCACTGTCTTAAGCAGGCTGTGTGCAAGACCAGGAGGGGACAGCCGTACTCTGTGCTTCCATGTATTCAAGGTACCAGTACCAGGTAAGAAGCCCTGGACAATCTGCTGACCAAGGTGCACAGTGCAGAGCGAGCCCTGCCTGTCGGGGTGTGACACAATATCACTGCCCACAGACCACGTGCTTGGAGGTGGCGTTTAAAGGCACTGGTCACTCAGCAAGCGACAGTCCCCTCCTGGTCCCGGCAGGGAGGGCACACGGACATCCCTTCAGTACAAGGGAGACATGGAGTTCCTGGAGCAGGTCCAGCGGAGGGCAACAAAGATGATTAAGGGACTGAGTCATCTTTTTTACAACGAAAGGCTGAGAGAACTGCGCTTGGTCAGCCTTGAGACGAGACGACTGAGAGGGAACCGCATTAATGTGTATAAATATCTAAACAGAGGGTGTCAGGAGGCTGGAGCAAGGTCCCGGAGGTGCCAAGCAATGGGACAAGAGCCAACGAGCAGAAACTGATGCGCGGCAAGTTCCACGTGAACACGAGGAAAAATTGTAAAAGTGACCGTGCACTGGTACAGGCTGCCCAGAGAGGTTGCGCAGTCTCCATCAGCGGAGACATTCAAGAACGGTCTGGACGCAGTCCTGTGCCATGTGCTCTGCGATGACCCTGCCCGAGCAGGGAGGTTGGAGCAGATGCCCCACTGCGCTCCCTTCCAGCCGCGGTTCGGCGGCTCCGTGCCCCGGCGCCGCAGCAGCTGCAGCCCCGGCTCCGCCGCCGCGCCGTGCCCCGGCTGCCGCCCCCGCCCGCG
>VWZT01002551.1:2018419-2040873 GCA_013397055.1 Pachycephala philippinensis | reverse complement strand
GATGGCGGCGGCTGCGAGGGGCCGGAGAGGCGGAGAGGACGCCGGGAGGCGGTGTCGGGAGCGGCGCGCGGGGCCCGACGGGAGCGGAGCGGGAAGGGCAGGGCCGGGCAGCAGCGCCCCGCCCCGGCTGCACCGCGGGGGCTTCGCGGAGCGCTCACCCGGCCGGGCTTCCCCGGCGCAGCTCCGGACGCGGGACCCGCTGCTCTACACAGGATAAAAGGCGCGGTCTCCTGTGGCGGAGCGGCCCGGCCCATCGGCGCTTGGCGCTCGGTTGCCTGGCGGTGTTGTCAAGCGCCGGGCATGGCGGCCGCCGGCGCTGCGGCCAGGGCGGGGGATGAGGCGGCCGGAGAGGGTAAGGGCAGCCCCGGACAGGTGCCCGGGGCTGGCGGGGCCGCGTTCTCGGGGGCTGCGAGTCCCGAAAGGCGCTGTGGCGCTCGGAGAGGCGCGGGGGGCTCGGCGCTGTGGAGGCGGCGGCGCCCCCTCCTCTCGGGGTGAGGGGCCGGCTCGGCCGCTCCGCTCCGCTGCCCCCGCTCTCGGCCGGCCCCTGAGGGCCCCGCGGGGGCTGGAAGCGCCGGGGCAGCGCGGGGCGAGCGGGGCGGCGCGGGCACCGCTTCCCGCCCTGAGGAGCGCCTCTGGCTCGGGGCAGGACGGAGCGGCTGTCCATCGTGCTGGAGGATCTCGCAGCCTTGTAGGACCTTTATAGGCCAGGAGCTGAATGAAATAGGGCCCGTTTTCCCTAGAGGGGAGGGCTGAGAGGTCTTGGAGACAGCGCCACTTCTGAGGGTGTAGTTCTTTGCTTCCTGCCAAACGAGAAATAAGCAATTTTGAAATGTTTTCCTTGTTCCTGAAAGCCTATTAGGTAAATTCCGTTCCCCAGGTATTATATCAATGAGTCTTTATGGAATGGAATCGTATTAATTTCTTAGAGTTATACATGTATATATAATTCATGCTGTATACGGAATTGCCATGCTTAAGCAAGAGAACTAAAGGACTCCAGCTTGTTGCAAGGAGAAGGACAGACCATTTTGAAAGAGGGACTTACGCTTCTCTGAATCTTGAAGGTGCTTATAAAGGGATACCCCCAGACAAGGGAGATAACGCCAGCATCGTAGCTCGTTTAAGACCTCTGTGAAAACCCTCCTTTGTCTGGTATCATGGAGAAGTGATTATAGCAAACCTGACCGCAGGGATGTCTAGATCAATAGAGAAGCAGGTGGATGATGTTGCCATAGAAATACAGGTTCTTTGCAAATGGTTGTGTGTATTATGTAGCAGTTAGATCACGTTATACTAGAATGCTGGAAATCTATGAGAACCATGTGTAAAGCCATGTTCCGAGTGCCCCAGTTCGAATGGGACACCTTATGTGCATGAATAAAAGGATTATTCTTGCAATTCAGTACTGTGGGTCTTTGCCTCTCTCGTAGTCTGGAGGGGCCAGTTGTGAATTCCTGTAACAAATTCTTGGATAAATGAGCAGATGCAAAGTTTCTCTGTTCAATCAAAGTGACCAGGTGGTTGCAGAAGTGACTAGTGAGAAACAAGCAGTACTTTCTCCCTGAATGTGCAAAGACAGTAGTGTGGCGGTTGCTGGCTCTGCCTTGCTGCTCTACAAAGCTTTTGGGGCAGCCGTGGATTTGAAAAAACAATGGAAATATAATAAATGTCATCATATATCTTTCTTAGAAATGCATGTTCTCTAGTTGACAAAACAGTATACAGAAAAATGTTTGTCTACATCCATAGCATAACTAAACCTCAAAAACCTGTAAGCTGTAAGAATTATTATGTACAGCATGTTAGGGTGAGAACACTATTTGAGATATGTTGCTGAAAAGGAAGTGTTATTTACTGAACAGACAGAGAAGAACAAGCACTACAATTATGTTTGTACATCAAATACACAGCAGAGGCTTAATGTATGAAAATTATTATTATTAGGTGTCACTTTGGGTACCCAGTGATTCAAGCTCCCTGTAGATGGCAAATGTTTGCCATTTAACTTTATATAGTAACTCTTTTTCCACAGAACATTTTAATGGTGTGTTGCATTAAGTAAATGGTTTGTATGCTAGCCTGTTTACAGATTGTTCCTCCCAATGCCCCCAGTACTGTAGTATGGCTGCATGAATGGTTTCTTAGTTTAGATAGAATGCTTACACATTGTTAGTTGTCAAGCTGCTCAAAACTTAAAGTCTCTGAAGAATTTTAAAATTTAGGCTCTTTTGAAATTTGGGGTTTTGAGGATCACACCTTTAAATTTAGCTACCAGAATTTTGCTCTGCATCTCACTTCAGAGGATCTGTTGTGACTTTCCCAGAATTCTGCCAGAGTTCTTAACTGGGACAGTATCTGGTACGTATATCTTCCAGTAATTGGATCAGTTACTCTTAAGGTGTTTGAGCTGAAGTAATTTGCTTCAGTTGTACATGGAAAAGAAAGTTAATACATTTTTTCAAATGATCTGCATCTATTATAAAACAAATCTGTTTATCTTGCATTGCTTTTTCAGTACATGTTCATGTATATAAACCTTGCGGTGCTTTTTTTTTTTTTTGTTTTTTCTCCTTTTTATTCTAAGGCTCAGTAGTCAACTGCTCAGGTCAAGGATTGCAAAAACTGGGTCCAACCTTGCCCTGTGATGCTGATACTCAGACTCTGATACTGGACAAAAACCAGATAATTAAATTGGAACACTTGGAGAAATGCAGGAATCTGATGCAGGTCAGTGTTCCTTGATTTGAAATTGTTATCAAAAAATGGTGCTATGATGTTAGCATCTTCTGCCTTAAGGCCATTTTATATAATTGAAGTAAGCTAGCAGTTACTGTCTTCAGAGGAAAATAAATGGCGGCTAACTAAAGTAGAAAGCTCTGTTTTCAGTGGAGGTCTGCAGTTGATAGTGGAGGAGGCTGTTTTGTGAATTACCTGGGTAATTAAAATTGACCTAAATAAATCCTAATGGGGGAGGGGCATCATGACACTTAGAAAAGTCACTGAAAACTCAAATTTTGCTACTTCTTAGCTTTTGAGTACTTGAGCTTTGTAACCTTAAAAATAACTGTATTATCAGTGGAAGTGCCTCTGGATAGACTGGAAGCTGCTTGATAACTTCTACAGACAAACTGCACTGAGTTGGCAGAGGTGGGGTTTGTTGCTACAACAAACCTTCACCACACTGCCAGCTTGGTGATCATGTTACTGAAGTGTATGTCTAATCAGGATTTACCCTTTAAAAAGTTTGTGGTTTACAGTCCTGTTAGCACCGGACCTGTTTGAGAATTGTGTGAAATATATTTGTCTTCTGCCTTACTGACAGTAAATGCAACGTTACACCAGGAATGGGGCAACAATTTGCACAATGAATTGGCAATTCTGATATTGAAACCTTATTTTCATATGACACAATTCCTCATTATTTTTCCTTTATTTAGCTATTGCTAGGAGAATTTCTTCCTAAATTTGTGGAGTGAGTTATGAAGATTTATGTTCCTTGATCAGTAATTTATTTCCTGGTTCTTGCAGGTTCTTTGTCTGTGTTATTTACTTGAAAATGAAATACGTATATTGAACAAGTATCTGTTGGAGTAGATTTTTAACTACTAAAAGTAAAAGCTTATTCTGTCTGTGTAGTTAAAACTGTTTCTTTCGTGTGTCCATCTGCAGCTCTCTGTAGCCAACAATCGTTTGGTGCGAATGATGGGTGTAGCAAAACTGACCAAGCTCCGAGTGCTCAACTTGCCTCATAATAGTATTGGGTATGTGGAAGGGCTGAAGGATTTGGTGCACCTGGAATGGCTGAATTTGGCAGGAAATAACCTAAAGGTAAGGTGTTCAGTCTGTTGCATTTACCAGAATCTTGTGTTATAGAAATTTGGAAAATGCTGCAGAGAAATCTGAATATGTTTTGATTGGAACAACAATGTTAATGTTTTGTGTCTACTGGCTTATGAAATAGAAGAGGGCAGCTTTTGGAGTAGAGTTGTCTAGGAAAAAATAAAAGGTTTGGTATCAAAATGAAATGAGAATAAGGAAATAGTCTCCAAAATAGGAAAGAATTATTATCTTTAAAATACAACTGTATTAAAACATGGTTTTTATTTTGGCTTACTTAGCAGATGTTTTTTTTAGTTTTCAAAGTAATTTATAATTATTGACACCTGCTTTTATTGGCTAAAAAAGAGTTACTGTGAGTAACTGACTTCTTTATTTTTGTAGGTCATTGAACAAATCAATTCCTGTCTGTCTCTTCAGCATCTTGATCTGTCAGACAACAACATAGCTCAATTAAGCGATCTCTCCAAGCTTACCTCGCTGAAGGTAGCTGTTATTCTATCTCTGTTTTTATTGCATTCATTACATAAATTTGCTTTGAAAATTTCTGCCTTTAGACACTCACTATTCGAACACTAGCTCTTAGAGCATTTTAATAAATTAACTGTAATTTCTAGAGGGAAGTGTGTAAGAATTCTCTTCCTTGTTTTGAAGTTGCGGGAACGGAAACGGTGATTTTTCAATAACCACTCTAAAGATTTTGATGAAGATATGATGGTGATATCTTCTTCATAGCTCTTTGTTCTCTTATCTCCTATCATGAATCAAGACAAAACATACTGTTAACTCTTCTGGCATGCACATTGTAGAGAAAAATGTTTCCAATTGCTTTTTTTTTTTTGTAACTGTGACCAGAAAGCCTTAATTATAGTTACTTTGCATGTATTTTTGTCAGGTGATGCCTGAAAAAGAAATCTGTGGGTTTTGATCAAACACTCATTTCATCACTGTATTTTTATTTTATAGACTCTGTTGCTACATGGAAATATTATAACTTCACTTCGCACTGCCGCTGTTTGCCTACCTCAGAGCTTGACTGTTTTTTCTTTGGCAGAAAATGAAATCAGAGACTTAAATGAGGTAAGAGACAGAAGATAGATCACCTTGTCTTTAGGTAGACTGAAAGAAAGAAGTTGAACAGTATTTTTAGATTGTAACTAAAAATGGGCTCTCTTCTTTGAAACAACCCACCTTTTAATAGTTTAATTGTTTATATGTAATAACCATGTTTGCATTAGCTGCATGAGCTAGGTGATATCTTTTAAAATTTAGTCTGGAAAGAAACATTGCCTTTTTTCTGTTGTTTTTATATTATTCAAGGATGTTACTTTCTGGCCTAAATTCGTATCTTTTGTGGTTGTCTGAAAGTTGAAAGCTGATCTGATTAACTGCTACAGAGAGCTTCTGCAGCTGCTCTGTTTAGAACAGAGGTTTGAATTGCACTTGTTGCCACTGACCTATTTCTCAAACAGAGTGTAAGAGAAACAAATAATCTGCCTGTGACTTTTGTCTTTATTGTTTTGTTTGTTTGATTTATTATAAGTAGCAGCCAAAAACTCTTGGTTGGGATTTCATGTTGAAAGAAAAATTTTTGGTAAGAATTTCTCTTCAAAACAGGACAGGGTTTCTCCAGCTTTTTGCCCTTTTTTGTTTGGATTTTGAAAACAAACAAACAACACCTGCTGTAGTAAACTGGAATCATAGAAGTACTATACCTTTCTATACATAAAGCTCCATTCCCGAATTTTAAGAGAAGGTAATACTTTCCAAGGACTAATAGCACTTACAGAAGAATTAATGGGAAATGGCAGTAGTTGATAGAAGGTCCTTCATAGTCCTTTGTGTTCAAAAATCAAATGTGATTTTTGCTTTATTTGTCATTCTGTTGTTTTGCCTGAGCTGTCCAGCTGGATCTAGGAGAAATGTGTTATGCTCTGTTCAGTTTACAAATGTATCTTGTTTTCTCAAGGTTTCTTTCCTGGCCCCTCTTCGCCAGTTGGAACAGCTGTCAGTTATGAACAATCCTTGTGTGATGGCTACACCGTCTGTCCCTGGCTTTGACTACAGGCCTTATATTGTCAGCTGGTGTCTGAACCTTAAAGTTCTTGATGGATATGTGATTTCTCAGAAGGAAAGGTGACATAATAGTATTGTTAAATCTCTAAGATATTAAATGAAGTTTGGCTAAGCTAAAATTGATGTAGCTAAATTCTTCATCTATTATATTGGAATTATGTAAGATCACCAGTTTGTTCAGATAGAATTATGAAGTTAAGCTTTTGTTTTGTTGCTCAGCTCACAGAAGCACTTCTACAAAGCAAAACTGTGGTAGCAATTCCTCAGTGGTCTGTTACCTTTTACAGCCTCTTCGACTTTGCAGAATGTGAGAATCAGCAGGTGCTAAAGCTGTTGTCTTGGGGGAAGCTCAAATGTGCCCTTATATAAAGAGCATGATTTGAGTATGTGTTTCTAGATTTGGTGCTTTTTTGTTATCAATTAGTTAAATAATGTTTTCCTCAAATCACTTGTTACTGTATCATTGTGGTCATTATATCAGTATGATATCTGCATGACAAAATTGTTGACATCAGAACAGTCCAAGTATAAGTATTATCCAGTTTAAGCACATTCTAGTCCAGGACATGAATGTATTCTAGGATATCAATGTCCTCTTTTCCCTGTTACTAAAATAAAAAGGTGCTCTTTTTTTGGTCAAAGGTAAACCAATTCTATTTCTGTTTCACCATAACATGTTATGACTTTCCTGAAAACTTGCCTGTTAGAATTCTAGACTTTTTCTTCATGACTAATGAGATGTTCTGTATTAACTGTATTATTACATGTTAATGTGTTATATTAAATATTCTCAGGCAAAAATTAATTTAATTTAGGAAACAGACTTGTTGAATACTTTTGGCAAGATTTGCTCTCTATTTTGCATATTTTTGTGAACTTCTCTGTTTCTGTGAAAGCCTTGCTGATAAGTTCATTGTCACAAATGTGTTTTCAGTGCTCAAAGATTACACACAAGGCAAAGACTGCACAGTTTGGGGCAAGTGGGGGCTTTTTTGTTTCATTGATGCTTAAGTGAACAAATACTTGATTCATTATTCTGGTAATGACATTCCCAGTTCCTCTGGGCACTGCACATGCTCCAAGTTTTGCTTAGATTTGTAGATTACCTCTTGGGTACCCACTAGAAGAACAGTAGGGAAGGCAGAGTAACTGGTTTTATGCCATTCATTAAAGGTGACCATTTTTCTCCTTCCGAACAGTTTGAAAGCAGAATGGCTCTACAGTCAAGGGAAAGGAAGGTCATATCGACCTGGGCAGCACGTTCAGCTAGTTCAGTACTTGGCTACTGTTTGTCCTCTCATATCTGCATATGGACTCCAGACTGAAGAGGATGCCAAACTGGAAAAAATACTGAGTAAGCAAAGGTGAGAACTTAGTTTCTTTATTAGAGAATGTAATTGAGAACATAATTATATATCTTATGTGTAGGATGTAGTGAGATTTCATTTTAAGTATTTCAAAGTGGAGGCTGGAGATGCAAAGTGTAATGGAGGTATGGGATGTGTCCTAGATGGGAATGAGAGGCAAGGCAGCAGCAGCAGGAGTGTTTTCCTGCTTTCTGGGCCATCTAGGGGAAAATTCTTTTATATTTTTCAGGCTGTGCTGTGTAGGACTCTGAAGGTAATTTGTGTTAGAACTGTGATTAAAATAAACAAACTATGTACTGGGATTTTTTTTTGCCACAGAAAAAGTGATGAAAACTTCAAAAAGGAGCTTTGCTTAACTTTCGTTCTAATTGTAAATGAGGACTATTGTGATACACTGATGTATTAGCCACTTTTTTATTGTTGGCATGTTCTTTCTTGGTTTTAAAGTTAAGGTTGTCCTTTGAGGGACACTGTTCCCAGTGATGCATTTGTCCATCTGTATTTGGCATCTGAGGTCTGTCAGCAGAGGCCTGTGGAGAGCCTGCTGGTTCTGCCAACAGTAGCTGTTTTGCTACGGTCTGTGCAAATAGATGAGTAGAGTTATCGTGGTGCATTTTTCATCCATGTAAAGGTGAACTAATTTTGGTTAGAAGCCAGAAGGTGTAGCAATACAGATTGTTCTGTTTCCCAGGACCTACTGACAAACTTTTTTTTTGCAGAAGGATAGAGCAGAAAATTCAGCTCCCAGGAGCAGGCTACCTAAGTGGCATAGTGTGGTTAAGAAGTTGAGCAACAAAAGTGTTGTGGTTAGCAGAAGGGTGTCTCATCAAAAGGGCCAGAAACTTGGGAGCATCTGGAAGGAGTTACTGCACACTTTGCAGGCGTAGATTGGCCTCCAGGAGAAAATTGTAGAAATGTTGTAGCTGTTTCTGAGGAGAAGATGCAGTCAAAGTATCTTGACCTTGGAATCTCTGGCTAAGTGCTCTGGCATTCGCATGTGGTTTCTGGGGAAAATTCAGGAAGTTGGTCTGCTAAATACAGCCCTTTAAAAATTAAAAAAACCCTCAACAACCAAGCCAAAAAAACCCTATCAGTAAAAGCAATCCCTTCAAATCCTTACCCATATATATACACATGCATATATGATTTATAGGACAGTTTGACTTTGACCTCTGCCTCATGATCTTCTAATTTACCTGGGCTGAAGCAACCATATGTTCTCTGGGTTTTAAAGGAGGATTTTGTTTGTGGCAATATTTGTTGATTTGTACTAGGATTTTGGGCCTTTAGTAACAGGATCACCTATTCCTTGATTCACTCACTTTCAAATGTAAAAGATACTCCCATCATTCCTCAAACTCAGCTATACCTACACACATAATGTATTCCACATTAGACACTTAAAATATATGCATGCCTTCCTTGTGTGTAGAAATGCCTCATGGTTTTCAGTCTATAGTCAGAATTGCATGTTGGCCTTTTTCTCTCTCTCTCTCTCTCTCTTTTTTTTTTTTTTTTTTTTTTTTTTTTTTTGATACATGTATTGAAGAAAGGGGCAGGAGGAAGGGGAGCAGGAAAAGACTGCAGTCCCCTGCTTTGTGAGTAGTCCTGTAAGTGTCTTGTAGGTATAGGAGTCTGCATAACTAGCCTCTTGTTTAGAATGTTTTGATCACTTGTTTCCTTTGAAATAGTTCACAGTTCTTTTAGATGTTTTCTGTACAAAAGAAAGTTTAAAAGAAACATAAAATCTGTTGCTGGCACTCTGTGCTTAGACTCCACCAGAGGCAGTTGATGCATGAAAACCAAAATGAGGAGCCACCTACATCTTCTGCTCCCAGCAAAGCAGTGCCAGTTGCTCATGAACACAGTGGCCTGGCCCAGCCGTCACAGATAGTTCTTGAAAAGGGTAAGTAGCTTATCTACACCTGTGGTCTTACCTGTGGAAATAAGTATTTTTCTTTTGAACATAGGTAACTTTGTGGAGGGAATTTCAGAACAAGGCCCTGTTATTATTTTATTCTATTTATCTTTGATTTTCTCAACTGAAGTTATACTTTGTTTCTAAAAAAATCCAGTCCATGCTTATTTGCGACTTGAAATGCTAGTAGGTTGGTTAGGTGAAAAACGCAGTCCAACAAACTAAAGAGTTACTGCTTTGACTTTTCCATTTTATACAAGTTTATTCTCCAAGGAAGTGCAGTTTGTGCAATTTCCTGTACCCAGTGTTTGCCAAGTTTGGATGTTACTGTGGTAAGTATTGTCCTGATACAGAAATAATGCTCATCATTACTAGCATGTTAGATCATCTTACCCACCCAGGTGCTAACTGTCAAAACCAAACAGTGAATCCCTATGAATTAAACAAACTATTATCATTATTATTGAAATACTCTAACACTAGAATGTGGCTTTCTGCTTATCTAGAACCTGTCATCCAGAGGAATTCTTGGGTTGGACCAAGTGTAAACAATGATCATTCCTGTGCAGTAAAGAACACTTTTCCTCTTGAAAGAAGCATTCCCCAGGAGCTACACCTTGAAGATGTACAGACAGATGAAGACAAACTAAACAGCAGCCTTTTATCCTCGGAGTCTACTTTCATGCCAGTTGCTTCAGGATTGTCTCCAGTGTCTCCTGCTTCAGACCTGAAGCTACATGGAATCAATTTGGGCCAAGAAGATGAAGACAATACAGTGATTGAATGTGTGAGAGATGTTAATAATAGTAGGGAAACAACTAACAAGCAAGAAGCTTTGTCTGTTACAGGAGAGCACCCTAATAGAGCAGCAGGAAGTGTGGAAACACAAGAGAATATCAAAGAGATCCTGCAGATGCCTGCTCCTGATCCAGTAACAGCTGGCCTGGCTGCAGAGACTGGCAACTCTTTAGGGGCCTCTGAAGGCCACGTGCTGCACAGTCACCCCAGCACCTCATTAGGTGCTGAGTCAGGAGTAAAAGCTCTTTGTTCTGACCAGATGACAGAAGAAAGGTCTGGTTCATTGGCTGTGCAAGGTGCAGCTGAACTGCAAAGGAGGACTGAAGCAGCTACCAAGCTTCAGGCTTCCTGGAGAGGATTTTACACGAGGAACTACCATCCTCGAGCCAAGGAAGTGCGGAATGAAATTCGACTAAACAGAATGCAGGAGCACATCGTTTGCTTAACTGCCGAAATAGAAAAGTAAGTTGAGGTCATGCCGTGTATTTTCCAGTCTGTATAACTATCATGCCAGAGTATTTCAGAATAGATATAGATGGGCCTTGATATAACTACTCACAGTAGAACCTAGCATCAGAAACACAAAACTGATTACATTACAGGATCACTTCCTGTAAGGTAAGCACAGTTTTGCACATAGCTGTTCATAGTCTCAAAGTGCCTTCTAAAAGTGGATTGGGTTAGAACACATTTTTTTATTCCTCTATTAGCAGGACTTGCATATTTCAAAATAGAAGTTGCTGAGTGGGATTTTTTTTTTTTACTTGTCTCCTCGCAATTGCAGAGTCTATAAATCAAGTGTCCATATTGACAGTCATTCTTCTGTTGCTGGTGAAAAGAAGAATTTCCTCTACCTTGTATGGTACAATTTTAAAATGTGACTCTGTGTTTGGTTCTGTTTTAATTTTTGATCCTGTGAATCCATGTTTGGAGAAGATCATGGTCAAAGTTCCTTAATTTGTAAGACAAAAATTCTAGATTTTACTTAATATCTTTCTGGATCAGCCTGGAGCTGTCAGTCTAACAGGCTCTTTTTCTTCATTATCACAAGTGACAAAAGTTCTGTGAATCAAGTTGAGTGCTCAGTGAACCTCCAGGAACTCCCAGTGCTTACACCTCATACTCCATCCTCGTATCAGTGGGGACAGCGTAATTTGAAATGAAGAAGTACTATTTGGTGTGTGGGGGTTGATAGTTGTAAAGGAAAGAATAAGAGCTCAGGTTCAGTTTACAAAAAGACACATTATTGCCAAGCCAACAAATGTGCTGCAGTAAAGGAAGCTGAATTTAAATGTAACTGAAAAAGAAACTTGAAGTCAGCAGCTGGGTATTTATGGCAAGCCAGACTGCAGTAATTTCTTAATGTTAGGCTCCGTTGTATCTTTCAAGAGTGCTGTTATATAAGTAGGCATTTTTATGTATTCTTGTTGCTCTTGTTACCGAAATGTTGCTTATTTAAGCTGCATAAATTTTGGATGTGTGTTCTTGCAGACTAAGAAAAGAAAGAGAGGAAGATAAAATGCAGAGGCTTGTACAGGAGGAAGCTGTCAAATTTCTTTGGAACCAGGTAAGTAATTTTAGTCCTCTTGTTTTTCTGCTTATATGTGAATTTGAAATTCGAACTTGAATCTGCTTATATGTGAATTTGTGTTATTTCGTACTGTAGATCTTGAAGAGATAGTCAATATGGTCAATATGGTTCAGTTTTTCCAATGATGATTTGGGTGGTTTAATTGAATCTTATTGCTGTGTTGTTTGCTATACTGGTATTATGGGGGAAATAACCTTCGGAAGCATTAGTGCAAGAATACTGGTTTTATCACTAAAGACTAAATTGTGGACTGGTGAGAAAGAAGACAAAATGCAAGAAAAGCTAAATAAACATAAGCAGAACTGAAGAATGATGTGACTGGTAAATGCCCATGGCAAATGAAGTGATGTCAAGCTGTGTTGCCTGTGAGCAACTCGTTTTTGAAGCAGGAAAGTTATTAATACATCTTTTAATAAGATATTCTTCCAAAAATAAGGCTGTTTTCTTAAAAACTGATAAATCCTCTCTGGTTTTAAGAACAGATTTTGTTTTCTTCAGGTACCTGAATTGGGAGCTTGTGTGCTCTGTCAATGTTTGGCATGTAGGTTTAAAAGCCATGATTTCACAGCGGGAAGAACAAAATTTCTCTAAAGATATAGCAAGCCTTTTGTTTGTCACTTGGTCTTAGATTTTATGCTAGAGGTTGGTTGCTGAATGCAAGAAATCAATTCTCTAGAAATCAAAATACTTTTAGTTGCACTTCATAATGAATTTTTCTCTGTATTTTACAGGTTAAATCCCTTCAACAATGGCAGCTTTCAGTGATGCAAAATTTAGGTGGTGCTGGGATCCCTTCAGCCAGTACTTCATGTTCATCCAAACCAGCTAGTCAGTCATCCACAGTGGAGCAAGAAACCCCACCAGCTGTTAGTTCTGCTTTGTTAGTTCCAGCTAGCGAGGATGACCTTCAGGAAAAGTCTTCGTTGCAGTTCCCAGATTCTGGTTTTCATTCTTCTGCGGCCGATCAGACTCATGCCAGTGACCTGTGTAGCTCTGAAAAGAGTTTAGCTGAAGAAACTGAGAGCTCCCTTTCAATGGAAACCATCAAACAATGTGGCAATTCGGTTTCAGCGTATTCTTCAGATGTGGAGGATGGCCCTGGGGAGTGTGGGCAAAGTAAAGAGAGCTCTAGTAATGAGCAGGACAATGGACTGATACAACAGTATTTGAAATCTGTTCAGCAGCTGGAAGAGGCTGATGAAGACACAGATTGCAATGAGGAAATGGAGGGCAGCTGTCTGCAAATGGCTGTGTCAGCAGAAAGCCAAGATTCTTCCTCTGACACCGTCTCTGTAGACCTCCCTCAAGATACATCTTCCCCTGTCCGAGGTGAAATGTGTCAGACACCACCAGAAAGCTACAAACTGAATTCAGGAATAGTAGAAGGGAAGCAAACAGACCGTGATTCTTCGTTTCAGATGCTGCATGTTGGGATAGCTGTGTAATAGGCTCATTTCCACAAATGACTAGGGATTCCATTTCACTTTCCTTTCTCTTTCTTTTTCTTATTTATACAAAACTTATTTTTCATGTGTGCTGTTTCAGATTTTGACTCATGTTATCAATTTATGTTGTAATTACTATTTTATTGATGTTGCTGAGGATTGACACTAACTATGCCAACCTGAAATCAGCAAAGTTCTCAGTGACAATCATTATGCACTTTATTTTCAAACATAAAACTGGTATCCTAATGACTGGCCTCCATTAAATTAATTCTGAAGGTTCGGGGGGTGGATGGTGGTGATGGTAATGTTTGCTGTAAATTCACTTTAGTGAATGTGTTAGTAAGTATTTGTTTGGTTTTCTTCCCTACAAAGAAGGATTAAGTTCTTATTTTGCAAGGAGAAGCAAACAATATGGGAAGAAATGGAGTCAATACAGGCAGTGTATCCTGTCATAGGCAGGATACAGCCTGCTGAGAAAGATGAAAAGTTGCTTTTCAGACTTCTTTTGACTTTAACAAGAGTAGCTTGGTCAGTGTATCAAAGATGCATTCCAGAAAACCAGTGTCTGAGTCAGTGACTTTTTTGGAAATAACTTGAAGCTGCTGGCGAGGAATTAGATCATTTACATACACACTGAAACAAAGACTTACGGGAGAGAGGCCTCAGGGAGCTTCAAACAATCCTTGACCTTTGTTTGCCCTGGGGTTGAATTTCCCCACTTTCTCAGGTAAGACTCAAAATGGAACCAGTAGCAGCCAGGACTAGATAAGAATTTCAGAAGGGCATGTGATTTGGGAACATCATTTCCCAGACTGCACTGCTGGGTTATAGCAGCAGACTTGATGGCATATGTTTTGCTCCACAAGGATGCTAATGTGCTTGTGGGATTTGGATTTGCGTGGCTTTTGAGACGTTAGTAAGTTTGATGGATCACAACTACTTCTATCTACAGGTATAAATACTAAAAGTAAATGCCATGACTTAAAACTATTTCCTGATATCTCTGTTGGGTTTTTTGGTTGGTTTTTTTCCCCCTGTATGTCCAGTATTTGACATTTTAATTAGATATGGATAAAAAGTTGTATTTCTTCCCTGTTAGGAAATATGCTGAGATACCTAAGCTATGCTTTCCACTTAAACACTGGGAAAGCAGCAGGGTTTGTATTTTGCCTAGCCATTGCTATGTTGGGCTTTTTAATGGGAAAGGATCAGGTATCTTAGTATACTTCAACAGTGACAAGGGAAATCTGTTTTGCCATGTGATTTGTGATGGACACTAGTGAAATAAAAGTTGATGTTGTGATTTACAGGGGTCAGTTGCGTTTGCTGATGCTGCATTTTGCAATGTGTGCTGGGAGGCCAGTGTTGCAGTAGTTTGCTAATGTTTACTTCTCAGTTACAAACACACGTGCTTATTGTAATTCTCTGGATCCACAGGTTAACTTCTGGTGCTATGGTGTCACTAAAACCAACTAGCGCTCTTTTAAAGTGACTCTGATCGCCACGTTACCATGTAAAATAATTCAGTTTTTGTGAAAGCTTTGGTTGCATGTCTGCTTTAGGTTCCGAGCTGAAATTTACCACTACTCAGGAGTTTGGTATGAGGCCATATGTTCTGGAGGCCTCAAAATATCCTTTATTTAGAACATAAATAGTGTGTTGGACTTGTACCAGCCATGTTCCCAGTGGTGAAGTTCACCTTGAAAGAATAAAGCTTGCCTCTGTGTATAGAGTAGCCATCATCTCTTTTTCTCCCACCCCAAAAAAGTTCTAGGGCACCAACTTCTCCAAAGAGCTGTCTCTGCAGTCAGGCTGACCTTTGACTGTGCCTTGCATACATGAGAGCAGTAAAGAAAACCCAGAACAGCTGGGGTGGTAGGTTCTTAATGTGCTGTCTTTCTAACTGAATGTGGTTACAGCACGTTTGTAGCATGACCATATTCCTAATTAGATCTTAGAGCACAGTTATGCTTGGGTATTGAAAATGATACAGGTGCATTAACGTATCACAACATCTGATTACCTGGGCAAAGCAGTGTGTAGTCCACGTGATCATACCCTTGTCCTGTGAAGGTTCTGAACTTGGCTTTAAATCTGCCGTGCTTCAGGATCTGCAGTTCATAGGACTCGGCTCTTTAAATGTTGATATCTTACATAAAACCCCCCAAACTTCAAAGAGACTTTCTCTGGATTTTGAGAGAGGAACTATTTAAGTCTGTGAAACAGCTGTTGGATCTTACATTCTGGAGGCAGTGGTCAGGTGTAATAATGCAGTAAGTTCTCTTTCATGGCAGAGTGCTTTATTGCAAGACCTGGGGGAAACTAGACCACTGCCTTGAAAACAATGTTTCACTTTCTGATGACATGGAGGGAGCATCCATCTTTTGCTGTTTTGTATTGTCACTTTTGCTGCACAGTTAGAGGTGAAACAATTCTAATTTTGGAGGTGTCAGAGGGGGAAAACTTGGTGAAAGTAAATTTTTCATGGAAGCCCTAGATGTTTCTTGACATTTCCTTTGTTATTAGGACTTGCAAGCACAAAGACAAGGCAACTTGTTTTAACTAATGCCTAGGTCAGCTGTTGTCCTTATTAATGTGTAACCTGTATATCCAAAAGTGGTTTTATGCAGGTACAGCGAAGCATGTACCGCCAAATAATCAGCTTTATCTTACTTTTTTGGGGAAACTGAAATGCTAGAAAATTTTTTTCTAATGTTCTGAAAAGTATCTTGCATGTATAGAAGATGAGTTGCCTAAATATAGAGAAATCAAAGAATGGTGACATTTTGGATTAGTTTTTACAGGGCTAAATGTAATTACTTTGTATATACAGAAGATATTTTCATCCTGACCATTAAAATACATACAGAGAAAGATACATTGAGGGATACAGTGGAAAAATAAGGAGTAAAACTGGATGTATACTTTAAAATTGTCTTCTTCCAGCCCTGTCTTGAGCTCTCAAAGAATCATGATGTGGAAGTATCATAGTTTAATATATGGCTTAGCATTTACTTATCTTTGTTTAGATAAGTTTCCTTAATCTAGGTATGTAATATTCTTTTACCTGGATAGGGATGCACAGTTTCCTTTGGAGATGATGGAAATTTCATAAAGGAATTGGAAGGCCTAAAATATACCTGAAACTTTCCTGTGTTAATATTCTTTCCTTTTGCAAGGCTTCATATTCAGCAGAAGAATGTACTTTGTAGAAGAAAAGCTTATCTCTTGTGTTTTGTCCTGGGCTGATCCTCCAGTGTTAGTGGGAGAGGTAACTTGGTTATTTGCCAGGTAATGTTGCCAGCTCTGTCGTGAGTACAGTTCAAATGCTTCTTTAATTTGCTTCAGAAAAATCAGATAAATATAGCTCAGACTATTTAAACTGCACCACACCACACAAGTAGTTTTGCCCCAAATGAGATAAGCTGGCACATGCAAGCCTATTTTCAGCTAGTTTGTGGCAGAAATTACTCTTTTGCCTCTTTTTCTGAACGCTGGGACAAGTAGTTCTATATACCATAAAGCAAGGAGGCATTAAGACTGCAAATTTTATTTTTCTGCTTCTGAACCACAAATGTCCTTCAGCAAATACTTGAGAGAGTCCTTGCTAAACTAAATTGCAGAAGCCTAGCAGTTGTTGATAGTTAAGTTTCTTAAACAACCATAGGTTCTACTATTTGCATGCAGCAGTTTAAATAATGCACTTAGCAGCCAGTCTCTATATAAAAAAAGGTTGGGTTTTTTTCTGAATAATGTTTGTATTTGAGCTTGCAAATTGTTCCTGTTTTTTTATGAATTTGTATATATCGTCCGAAGAATTCCAATTTTTGTTTCCACTTGTAGCAGGTTATCTGATGAACAAAAATGGAATATATGTTCCTTTGAGATTACCTGGATAATTTTTACTGAACCTTGATGTTCTAGTGTGTCTCACACAGATACACTTTTTCCTGAGAGGATAGAATTGTAGCAGTTAGTGGAGACTGACTGACTGTCAATAAAATGTATAAACTGGTCAGTTCCCCAGCTAGTAGAAAAGACACTTCTTTTTTTTCCTCCCCTGTTGTATTAACTTCCCCCCCACTCTCCTCTTGAGGACTGTGCCACCCAAATAAGTATGCATCAAGTATTCATACAGTCTTTCAAAATGTCTTCTTTTAATAGTTACACTCTTTTTTTTTTTTTTTTTCTTTTCCCCCCAGATTGGCTTTCTAGGACAAGTTACTGAGAAACACTTGCTTTCTATATGCCTACCAAAAAGTTGTGACTTTTGTCTATTTTTAAATGTTTTCTTTGTCAGTAATGGAAAAAGCACAGGATCCCTTTCTTGCAAAAACATAAGCCAGTATTTATCAGGAAAGGTGCTTTATCTCTTGGAAAGTGCCATGCCAAATTTTATTGTACAAGAGCTCTCAGTAAGAATCTTTTTTTCTGGCTTCATTACGTTTATAAGTATATGGGCCAAATTCATTTGTAGCATAATTCTACTGAACTAAATTTTTTTGAGACTTTCACAGGAGTATTCTACCTCTAAACTAGAATTTGAGAAAAAAGAACAATTGGGTATTGATTTGTCTTTCTATTTCTTGCTGTTTTCTGTGAAGAATGGTGGGTGGTTAAATTGGTACAGTTCATATATTTTCTATAAGTGTTTACATTTTGGATTTATTGTTTCTTAAGTATTTTGTTTGTATCTCTGAGTTTTGAATTTTAAATAAATGATTTGTACATTTATTGAAAATTTTAAGGTGTACTTTATATTGACTCTTATGGCTATAGTCACAATCTTATGATCGGAGGGCTCTTCTGGAGATGGGAAGCTCAGGAGTAGAAAGCGAGTGATGGTAAGGTAAGCATTAGCTGAGACATCCGATGGCCACCGTTCAGTGCCAGGACAGTAAGAGTGTAGTAGGGTCCTTGAAATGAGTTCACCAACGACACTCAAATTGGTCTTTGTGATTTGCAGTCCTTTGTTTCTATTGCTGGCCCTCTTTTGTGCTCTTAATTACCTGCCGTGTTTCAATTCAAAGATGTGGCAGTATTCTGTATAGAGTTTTCTAGAGAGAGAATTAAGACTAAGGGCTTATCAAGAGAAACACAATTGCAGCATGTGGGGTTGCCTCTCCTACTCTTGGTTTGGTCAGATACCTGCTCTGTTCTTAAGCAAATGAAGACTAATGAAACATCTTTCAGGCTTTAACAAAGGAAATAGTAGAGGAGCTCAGAAATATGTGAAAGTCATGCCTTACTGCAGCACAGTTCTCTGAAAGGCAAAAAAAATAACAACAATCACAAAAACCGAACCAACAAAGTTAACTTTGTTTTGCTTAATTTAACTTGTAACACAGGGAGGTTAGTGGACATTTTTAGACTCTTTACTATGTGTTTCTGCTTCATTACACCAAAGAAAAAATTTTGTAAATGGGACTCTTCTTGGTCTTCTGTGAAGGTATTTACTGTGAGTGTGGTGAGGCACTGGAACAGGTTGCCCAGAGAAATGGATGCCCCATCCCTGGAAGTATGCGAGGGCACTTGTGTTGGATGGAGCATTGAGCAATCTGGTCTCGTTTCCTGCCATGGGCAAGAGTGTCCCTGCCCATGGCAAGGGTGTTGGTACTAGGTGATCTTTAAGGTCCCTTCTACCTCATTCTAGGACTCTATTTAAAAAGTCAGAAATAGGCATAGCTGAAGTAACTCCAGGTCTGAAAAGAGAAGAGCAGTGCCCTTTTCTTATAAAGACCTTAAAGCTGTACTAGTAAGTTTAAATGCTGTGTGTTGTAGGGATAGTAAACATAGCACTTCAGGAGCTCAGGTTGAAGGTCCCTCTTGTCCCTGGCTTTTATTCATATTTGTAATAAGATCAGACATTAAAATCTTTGGCTAGATTTGGAAAACAAAGGGATGGCTAGTGGATGGGCCCATTTTGTTCAAATGGAAATAGTTTTAATTTTATGGGCTGAAATCCTTACCTATTCTAGGACTTACTGTGCACCCCAGCCCACTTGTTTGTGGGGTGGTGCGAGAAACAGAAAAGCCTTCGGCTCAGTGTAAGCACTGCTCAGCAGTAGCTAAAACAGCCCTGTGTTATCAACACTGTTTCCAGCACAAATCAAACACAGACCCACCATAGCCACTGTGAAGAAAATTATCTCTATTCCATCCAAAACCAGTATAGCTGCTCTTTCTGATATGTGCAAGATGATATTAATCAAGGGAAGGAATATCAGAAAATTGTGCACAGGATGCCCAAATCAAACAAGTCACAGCCTCTGACTTCTAAGATGCTTTAAATTGTGAAAATTGAGTAGCCCATGATCATAAAGGATGCTCTGGAAAATGTAGAATCTGACACATTGTGTTTAAAGTGTTCATGTGTTGGACTGAAAGCAATAAATCATTAGAAAAGCCTAGACAATTCTCAGACAATGCAGGGCTGTGAGAAGCAGCAGTCTAGCAGTCAGAGCTGTTTGCTTAGCATTGTGCTAAACTGCATTCAAGTGGCAGCCTTTGGGAAATCTCTTCCTATCCATTGTTACACCAGCTAAAGTTATCCAGTCCCCTGAGCATTTGCTGGTTTTCTGGTGTGGGAAGTGCATGGAAGAGGTGCTGAGCAGATTACCACTGCTTATGTCTTAGAGTCTGTGGGACCTGGGGAGAAACAGGAGACACTGAGAAACTCTACAACCAGAACTCATTTTTCTTCTTTCCATCAGTAGTTCCTACAGCCCCTTCAACCTGAAGTTTAGGGCAAACGCATGTGGTACTGGAGCCCATGTTTTCAAGAGTGGCTCTCCAGCTGTCTTGTACTGCTGAGCTCTCCAGGATAGAGTTCATCCACTTGTTCTCTCCTCATTGCAGCTTGCTCATTCCCAAGCTCAGAACTTTTACAGCAGATTGGCTTTCCTTTTGGTCTCTGATTCTTTGGCTTTACTCACAGATACTGAAATTTTTAAGCACATGAAATAGGTATTATTTTACCAGTAGGACAGGTAAGCTACCTTTGTCTCATCTGCTTTCTCATATTTCTAGCTGCCTGATGCTTTCCTCCAGCGTCAGTGTTAAACTGGCAGGATCTACTCCAAGTAGCCTTTGGCTGAGATGGCTGTGACCATGTCCATTGTCTGGTGGAGAAACGGAAAGGGATACCAGGAAGAGTTTCTCTTAGTCTCAAAGGGGAGCAGAGCCACCTGGAAGAAATAGGAACCTGTGTTCCTTCCTGCCTGTCCCTGGAGTGGGAATGCAGCACAGCTGCTTGAGGCAGGTTCATGGAAAGGCTGCTTGGTGTCTGTAGAAAAGCTTCTCTGTAACCTTTTGGAAAACAACTTGAGGAAGCTGGAAGGGAAATGCTTTTTCTCCTGGCAAAAGCATTATCCCTTTAGAAGCATTAGATGATGTGAAAATCATCTGGGCAGCACCAGGTCAGCAAAAGACTTTTTCCAACAGTTAAATAGACCTTAATTGTTGCTGTGTCTGAAACCAGGGGACATGCTGAGCCTGTGTGCAAGATGAGAGTGAAACTCGCTGTTCTAAGGACTGCAGAAGGACAAGACCCAGATGACTGTGGAAGTGAAAAAAGATTGGAGAAGTGATATGAGGGTAGTGTAGCAAAGGGAGAAAGATCAAAGATGTCTATAGAAAGGGAGCAGTGTGGGTTGTGCTCTTTGCAGACTGTCCAATGCATTGTTTGTTAAATCTCATCATACTTCGGCACAAAAGCATGTTATAGTTTGCCTCAGGGAGCAAACCAAAACATTCCCCAACACTTGCCTATAATCAAGAATGGGTTCAGTAGTCCTGTATGCATTATCAAATATACTGTGTTTTATTGATTATTCTTTGCAGGTAAAGGAGAGAAGGGCAATGGGGCCAAGGGCCCAGCATAACTTCATCTTACTGCATACAATTCTGGTAAAAGAAATAAGGAAAGACTGATTCTTTTTCATTATCTAGCTTTCTGTACTCATCTCAAAATCATTGCCAAGTACTTCCGGTGTGATAAACAAGGAGGGATTGACAGCGGCTGAAGCTGTCGTTCTTTTGGGACTAATGACATTAGACGTTGCATGGTGATGAGGTGGAACAGACCTCACCAATGCCATTGACACTCAAATAACTCCTAGCCAAAGAGCCTTTTACGTGGTGTTTTCTATAGAGCATGGGGGCAAACATTGAGTAATTGGTTTCTGGCCTCTGTGCAAAAGGGCTTACCACGTTAGAGATTAGAAAGGCATATTTGATTCATTATTAGGCTTTCATCAAGACTAACTACAATGATAACTGAAGAATTTACGGAGAAAAGTAGCATGAGGATCCTTTCCCATCCTTGGGGGGTGGTGAAATGTAAAATACGGCAAAAGATAGCATAGCAGTACCTTAAAAGTGCACAGATTTTCTCACTGTTGTCACCTTCCTCACCCTCAACTCCCAACATCACCCCAGATACATTAAGAGATGGGATAATGCTTGGCATTTGGCACACTAATTAGATAGTTTTGTTTAAGGTTGCACTTTGAGCTGGAGAGTTTGTAGGGGAATTTGATGCACTGCATGGCTCATGAAGGACGAGTGAAATGAGACTGCTATAGAACTGATAGACTTTGTATATTGAGAGGAAAAAAAAATCAGTACCAATTATCTTTCAAAAACTGTCTTTTTAACGTGTTCTGCTTATACAGCCAGATGGCTTTTGATTCTTGACCTACAGTGTATAGTACAAATAAAAGCCTGTGCCTGTTGAGATTTTTGCTTTCTGTCTCTACCAGGTAACCACTGTCGTAAGATGCAGAAAGGAAGAGAAAAATAGAAGTCAGGTCACTTCTTCAAAATAGCTATGGCTGATGGGGGTGGGAGCAGATGACAAGAGTAGGCAATTAATATTTATAATGGCTAAAATATTGTGTTCACAAGAATATTTCAGCTGCTCTGTCTTGTTTCTGGTTTTAACCAACCCACATATTCCTTAGAAAAAGTAAGCTCAAGCCCTTAAGCTGTACTCATACAAAGAACTGCTGGCAGGTGAGTGTTTTGGCATTCCCAAACTTACACAATGTTTACAAAGCAAATTGCAGATGTCCTGCAGATTGAAAGTGCCACCCAGCTCTGGTGCAGGGTGCAAAGCTCAACACTGTCTACGTGCATGTCCTCATAAAGCATCTTGAAGTCCTGCCTTCAATGCAGCTGCGTTTGCCCAATTCTGCTGTGCTGGGCCGTGCCTGCCTCCCCCGCTCAGTCCCTGCAGCTGCTCTGTGGCCAGGCTCTCCTTTCACAACCTTCTCCCTGTCCAAAAGGCTGCCTCTCCTGCTCCGTGCGCCTTCAGGCTCGACAGCGTTTGAGCTACGATGGTTCGTGTCAGAGCCTGCTCTCTTGACTGGGGCTGCGGCTGGGGATCATGGTGATGCCACCCAGGTCATAGTGCCCAG
>VWZT01002551.1:1982998-2018199 GCA_013397055.1 Pachycephala philippinensis | reverse complement strand
CCGCTGAGGGAGGCCCGGGGCGGGAGGCGAGTGCGGAGTCCCGGGGTTGGCGGGTGCCCTGCTCGGATCCCCGTCCCTGGGGGCCGGGCCCGTCTGCCCGGAGGGCCGCCCTGCCCGCTCCACTCGGATTTCAGCGCGGCAGCGGCTGAAGGTGCTTCCTGCTTATCCAGGGGCTGCCTTGTGCCGCTCCCCGGGATGCTAGGGCTGCCTTGTGCCGCTCCCCGGGATGCTAGGGCTGCCTTGTGCCGCTCCCCGGGGATGCTGAAGCTGCCTTGTGCCGCTCCCCGGGGATGCCCGCCCCGCGGCACCCTAAAAAGTACCTTTGGAGCGCTAAAACGGAGCTGTGCGGTTTGCATTGCCGGCAGCGGTGCTTCCTGCTCGCTGCCCCCGTCCCTGGCTGGTGGGTGCGTGTCCGGTCCCGTGTTCCTCGGCCGGGAGCGCCGCGGGGGCAGCCGGAATGTCAGCGGGCTGGGGGCTGCCAGCTCCCCGCGCCCTGGGGAGCAGGGCGGAATCTGCGAAAAACAGCAGCAAATCTGATTTTCCGTGCTGGCAGCCACAGGAGCACCAAGCCTCAGTGCCCCAGTGACATGGTTTGGGCATCGCCAGAGGTAGCGGCTCCCCTGCCTTTGCGATTTGCATGGCAAAATTTGGAGCGGTTGGACTCATACCTGCTTTTGTAACGCTGCTGGCTTAGAGAGCTGTGGGGATAGGGAGCTGACAGTAATGGACAACTTGGGGAAAAAACCCAAAGCAACAATCCCATAATGGAGCATGAGGCATAATTTAATGACGTGTTCATAAAAATGTCATTAAACCGTTTTTGTTTTTAACCTTGGATAAAGTGGGGCTTGTGATAACATAGAACAATGCTGAGAGAAGTAGTACTTAGCAATAAATAGCAGGAAATTCAAAGGCATAGCATTGAAGTTTAAAAGAATAAAATACTTCCACAAAATCCCTGGGTTATTGTAGAAACAAAAGTAATTTTACAGGTAAAAAGTCGTAACTGCCGTTTTATTTTGTGCCACTGTAAGCAAACCACCAAGGTATGAATTTTATTAAAAAATATTTGTGTGTGTTTCTATAGATATATTTATTTTTTAATGTATTGTTTCCAGGGTTATCTGGCCTTTTGTGTGGATGGCTACAGAGAACATTTCAGGAGTAGGGTAAGAACCTAAGGCTTTTTGGTGTACTTACGGGCTTCCTTTATACAAAAAAATGAATGGGTTCGATTGTTCAGGGGTGATGAAACTGGCAGTATATTAAGCCTTTAGCATAGAGAAAGCTCTAAACCTGTACATTTAAATGTTTTAGGGTATCTGACATTTACAGAATATGGAAAATTTTGAATAAAAATACATGGGAATAGTGTTTGTGGCCTTTTTAGTCATCTGAAATTACATTCTATTAATTTTCAGTGTCTCGTGCTTTTTGGTGATGTGAAAAGAATTCTCAGCAATGCTATTAAAAATTCTAAAATTCTGGTTTTGTCTAATGTATTTGTTTCTCTTCCTCAAATGGCCATATATGTCCTTAATTTAGGATTTTCATGTATTTAGGTATATTTATTATCAAATTATGACCCAAGCTGCCATTTTATGCAAATGTCATATTAGTACAGGACTATGCCAACAAAGCTGCATTTTTGTGGCATTTTGATACTTTCACTTTAATGGATGTCTTGCTGTTTCAATGCTTGTCCATCGGTCAGAAATACAATCTCTGTAATTCTCAGCAAAGCATTTGAAGTTATAATCCCTATAATCCTTGTAAAGCAATTTGATGTGTGGTCTATTTTGAGGCTGTCCTGGTTATACCAGTAATGTATTCCAGTTTTCCAGCCTATGTTCATTTGGTAAATAATTTAATTAGCTAATTTTGATATTTAAAGTATCGTTATGTTTCATTTAAGTTTACACAGCATTTTTCATATAGTCTTAAGACTATATGTGCTAGTATTTATACTATCTTAATAGTATAAATTCTCAGTTATACTATTTATAGAAAGTTATACAAAGTTTATATAACCATTTGATTATGTTGTTGCACTTGGTGGATGGTTGTATGAGTAATGCTGCTTTGAGAATATTAGGTTTGGAGAGATTGGTGTCTTTTGACTGTCTCTCCTTGCCATCTGTTTTCTGTTTCCAAGTTTAGAGCTTCTGCAAGAACAGTACCCTTTTTGCTTGCAAAATGACTGCATCAAAATTGTCCTCCTCAGAAAGAAAGGAAGGTTTCAGTGTCATTCTGAGCAAGCATTTAGTTGTGAGAACTGAATCAATGGTGTTAAGTCCGTGATTTTGTAGCAGATCAGCTATCAAGCAACCTTAAAGGAGTAATATTTTATGAAAGTTAAAATTTATGAAAGACAATACTATTATGAGATTTAAAAAAACCCAGAAATACAAAACCCAAACACCCCCAGAAGTTTGGATTTTTTTTCATTTTTAGAGCTGCATATGAGTACCTGAGGTAAAAGGAATGATAAAAAAGAAAAACAGAGAGGATGTAATATAATGTAATGTAATGTTACAGGTGATGCTTGAAGTTAAATTTTAGTGCTTTCAGCTGTCTTAGATATCTCCTCTTTAATGCTGCAGTTGATTTATTTTTCCCCTCTTCCCAAGCAGAAAACTGGAGGGAGTATCTTTTACCTTGCTTATCCAAACTTGTTTTACACCTTAGTCTTTAATAATGTGTAAACAGGTAAATGGGAGATGTCTAAACCCGGAAGTTTCTGCTGTAGGTCTCAGTCTTGTGATGTCTGGATGGTGGTGGTGTGGCCTAACAGATAACTAGGGTGGTGGTGATTTGTTTTGGTTTTTTTGATTGCCAGACTGAAATCTTGCACTCTTGTTTTGCCTTTTTTGTATCAACTAGGGGTGACACCAGCTTTAGGATACGGGTTTGCTTTGACATGTCCAAGAGAATTATGTAACATGATAGATAATGCTGCTCAGATGAGTTCCACAAAAGGAATCTGTGTTGACAGCTCTGTTGTACTAATTACTGCCTTGCAATGTCCCACCATTTGTGTAAGCTTTCAGTGTAAAACTTGACTTCAGTTCTGGTAACATTTTGGGGACTTAATACAGTTTTTGTAAATGCACTTGCAGGAATGAAGCGGAAGTCAACTGTATTATCTTGTACTCTGCTGAGACGAAATGACATTCATGTTTGTGGTGAATGGAAGTCATGGCAACGTCTAACATGGGAGGGAAAGACACGAATGGACCATGTGGCGTGACTCGTTCAGACTGCAGCTCTTCTGCCTGCTTATGGCAGTGCTGGCTGTTGTGGTGCTGGTCCATAATTTTTTTCAGTTAGAGGTAAGTGGAGCCTGTTTCTTCTCCAAGATGGTTTGAGCAACATTATTTAACTTTTGAATGTAAGGTTAGGATTGTATCTGACTGACAGCATTTAGTGATAAACTGGAATCACAGAAAATTCATCATCGAAAGGATGTCTGGAGGTATTTAATCCAACACCCTCTTCAAAGGGCTGCATCAGGATTAGCTTGGATTGCAACAGGGTATTTTGACTTTTGACAGTATTCAAGGACACTCAGATTTCACAACCTACCTAGGCAGTCTGTTGCTATGCTGCATCCCTCTTAGAGGGAAGAACATTTGCCTTATGTGCAACAGGAAGTTGCCTCTTATCCTGTTGAAGTGTACTTTAACTCCAGTTCCTCTGTAACTCCCATGTAGGTAGTAAAAGACTGCAGTTAGATCCCCTTTTGGTCTTTGCCAGATTCAAAAAAAGATTTGGTTCCTTTAGTGTCATTCCAGTTCCCTGATCATCTCAGGGGTTCTTAGCTGGTCTTGCCAGTTTTACTCTGGTGTGGGTTGTCCAAAAACCAGACACAATGTTCTAGGTATGGTCATGGTCATGGTTCACCATGGTCAAGTTGAGGAGAACTATAACTTTGCTCAATCAGCTGGTTAGGATCTTGTAAACTCCTTGCCACAATGCTGAGCTGCTGACACATGGTGAGTTTGCTGTCTCCTGGAATCCCTGGGTCTTTCTCTGCAGAGCTGTTAGCTGGCTTGTTCATCTCTGGCCTGCACTGATGCAATTTTTATTTGCCTTTTCCTTTTCCCCTCTGCTATGTCTGTCTTGATTTCTTCATTTTACTTATCACTTTAGTGCAGAGGTACTTTGAAACTGCTTAGTCAGTAATCCCAGATTAAAGTCAAGGCAGATGAGGATCTGTCTGCAGGAGCCCTGGAGGCTGACCCTGTCCATTGGCTGCCTGCCTGGCCAGACATTCCAGTGCTGCATTTGGTGGATGAGCATTGTAATTCGTAGCCTAACACCTCCTTAAATTATAGCTGTCCTTTGTGCATGTGAGCCAGTCAGTAATTGCTTTATGCTTCTAAGTTGTGTATATGCTGCTTGCAGAATCTTCCTGCCTCCTGGCTAGTGATGCCCAAATGCAATGATCCAAAAGAGGGGCTGTAAAACCTCCTCACCCCACAAAAAATACAGTTGAATCGGAAAAGGATCACATAAGGGTAAGGAAGATGTTTGAGAAGTCTAAAATCACAAGTGACTCAGGATCAATAACTGAAGAATGAGTGTTCGTTACCTATTCCAGTACTAGTGGACACGTTAAATAAAAACTGCAGATGCTGATTTTAAAGGAAGCAGGGATGTTTTTTTGTGGATTGCAGCAAAGCTGCGGAAGTCCTTGCAGTAAGACTTGGTAGTTACTAAAAGCATATATTCAAAAAATCTGGGTGAATGCACAGAAGAAATAGCCACTAGCAGATACGAGATCTTAGAGATGTCTACCCCAGTGTTTAAGAAGTCTAAATCATAAAGTGCTAGAAACGGTGTTAAGGCTACAGGAGGAAATAGCACAACATGTTTGGTCTGGTTTTGATGGATTTTTGGTTCAAGTTAGCATGATCCATTTTGTGTTACATGGGAGGTAGCTTCTGTTTTCTCTTTCCGTGGTTTTATTTTGTTTTGGTTTTTGACCTAGGATGTTGTCTGAGGAGTGTTGATATTTAGAATCTTAACCTGTTTTCTTTTCATTTTAAAATTACATTTCTTAGAGAAAAGGGCTCTGGCAGTGCTTTGAGAGTGAAATGGAAAATGCAGGTTGGGTGTTCACCCTGTGCCTTTCCTTGCCACTGTCCATGATAAGTGTCTTTGTGGCTTTGTTGCCCTTTACATATCTGCTATTCTAAACTCAGTTAAGTATGGTGTTGCTGGTAAATCTTTACACTGTAATATGCAACTCTAACCCCTTCTGTTGTCTTGACTTTTCTGAATGGACCTGCTCCTGTATTTGTCTTGGCTCAGTTTTATGCTGATTCTTTTCAGTCAGAGATCAAGGCCAGAAAAAATCTTATAAAGCTTTCACAGAATTTCTGTAACCAAATCTGTTCAGGCTCTGGAAGGAGAGCTTATTGTTGGGTTACTGTTGAGAATGTGTTTGTAAATGCATTGGGCATACTTCTCATCCCCAAATCATCCAACCTAGCTGGCTAAAGCTCAAGATCTAAGGCACTTGTCAGCTACCCCCCAGCTAGTGTCCCTTCTTTTTTGCTTTAGGATTTTGTACTTTCTCATGTTGGAATGTTCCCTGCTAATTTCTTAAGATACTAATGATACCCTCTCAGTAGTCCTACCCGTGTCAGAATTTTAGTTTCCTTACCTCATGTTTAAAAAAAACCCAAACAAACAAGCTGTCCACAAAACATTTGATACCCAGCTTATTATTTACTTTGCTTTTTACTATGGAATAACTACTCCCTTGAGGTCACATAGTTGATCACATAGTACCAGAAGAAATGTGTTTTTATTTTATTATTTTTTTTTTCTGTGAACATAGCCAGACAGATAAAATGTACAGTAATTTTTTGTGAAGTATGGGGATGTTGCCCAAATATCATGCCTTCAGGATACACGGGAGTTTGTGTATTTGTACCAGGGACCTTTAGAGTGACAGAACCACTTCAGGATTGGTTGTGAGCACTATTTTATTTACAAGCACCTAGAAGAGAGAGTGTATGAGGAGAAGGGAAGTTTCTTGCCAGGATGATGTATGAAATCAGACAGCTGAAACTGAACAAAAGAACTGTGTAACAAAGTTTTTATTTCTTGCTGCTAAATTGCAGGTGCCTACAAAAGATAACTTTATCTTATTCCAATTATTTCTCGGACATTTGACTGTCAGATGGTGGCTTTTGAGGATTGGCTTTGACACTTAGAGTAGTTTAGCAGCTGCTCAGTGCTGTGAGATGGTAATGACAGAGAACTGATCTCGTATCTGTGGTAGACAACAAATAAAGTACCTGGAGTGTAAAATTACTGAAAATAAGGTGACTGACCTTTCAGGAGTTGGTATTTGTTCAGTTTCAGATGTTGTCTGCTGGAACTTTTATTTCCCTGCCATGCCTGTTGCCTGGGACTCTCCTGTGTTGTTTCCTGCTCTAGTGACAGTGACTTGTGCAGGTTTGCAGCAGCTCTTCAGAATGTGCCAGGCCAAGGCAGGAGTTAACAGCTGGTGGAAGGTACTGGCCTTGGAGATGGGGTTCCACCTTTTCAGCAGCAATTTCCATCTGCCACCTGCATTATGGTGTTTAACTGAGGACAAGTGTTCGTTGCAGATCTACCCGAGTACTCTGTGACCCTTCTAGAATATCTTTGAGAGCATTATTGCCTGGGTTGATCTGTATGTTATATCTAATTTTTGCTTGGTTGGCAGTGAGAATGACAAAAGCTGAGGAGATGAGCTGAAACTTCCATTAATTCTCATAAAAATACAGCTTCCTTTTTTCCTTTTTATGACATCTCTAATGCAGGAACTGCTAGTGGATTTATTTGTGCTTAATTGACATTTAAGCTCTTCTGTCCTGCCTGTGTTACTTGGCAGACAGCCATTAAATTACTTTGTGGTCACATTTGGGTTCTGGTTAGCTTCAAAATGCAGTGAATTAAAAAAAAGTAATGATAGGAAAAAACCCACCAAAGCAAAAAAATCAAACAAACTCCTCCCATGCAAAGAAAAACCCCTCAAACCCAACAAATAAACAAAAAAAGCGTCTTGGGAATTGCACTTAAAATACATGACACCTTGAATGGATTATACCTGGAAATAAGCAAAGCAGGGGTTATCCAACATGGAGCCTATAATGAACACTAAAAGAATCTGTGTCATAAAGGAAGAACACTCTTGAGAAATCCTCTTTATCTGTTTTTCATAAAGGAATTTTAGTTTTGGCTACTAACTACAGCAGAAAGCCCCCAGTTCTGCACAGTCTCAGTGTGACAAAATAGAGCACTCAGAGAGATTTAGAAATGCCGGGAGGGAGTAGGAAATGGAATGGGGACAAACTAAGCTAATTATTTGCCTCAGGGCAGGCCTTTTATATCCATAGGGGCAGGAGAACTTAAGTACTTGTTTGGAGCTGAGCCTGGGAAACACTTAAGAAAGGAAGGTGGTTTGGAAAGCTTTTCTATTCCAGTCAAGGATCTTTGGTATATTAATTGACTCTGAAGCTTTTTCTGCCTTTACTGGCAAAGGTAATCTCTGCAATATTTTCTCCTGTCAGTAGCATACATGGTGTAGCTTATTTTCACACATAAGCTTATAATTCTGCAACAATATGTGCTCCTGGTTGGGCTTGAGAGAGGGCTGTAAAGATGAACAAGGATGTTGGAGAAAGAATGGTCCTTCAGGATGTTGAAGAAGCTCTGCTTTTACCTTCATGCAGCTTCCCCCTCAGGCCTTTTGAAGATAGTCTGAGGAAATATTTGTGGTATGATCTGTTCTGCTTAATGGGTCACAACCTAGAGATGTTGAAGTGCCAGTGCTTGTCCTTGTTCTGAGCTGCATACAAGTGAAGAGCTTTGGCCTTGTGCTCTGCTAAAAATCTGTGTAGGTGGACTGATTTGGAGACATCGAACCACATTCTGTTTTCTGAATGAGTTTGTTGGCTTGGTGTTCTCTGCACCCTTTCCCACTGAAGGATATAGGTATGCCCCTGGAAAGACTTCAGAAAGCCTAGTTAGGCCAGAAATGCCATCTTCTACATCTCTGACAGAAAGACTGGGTTAAAAACCCTGAGGAAATTTATAAAAGGTTAAAAATAGGGATACATCAGTTTTTAAGCTGTCTTAGATAGCCATCTCTCTTCTTCATTTGAAAGGATTTCCTTTTCCCGTGTCCCCCAACCCAAAGTACCAACCATTGAAGAACAAACTGAAAAAAAAAACTTTCTCTTGGGAACTTACATTGAAAACAGCAATTAATCATACACATATATTCTCCCTTTCCACCCCCTTTTAGGAAAGTGCTTAAATATTTTTGCTGAGACGTCGTTACCAGCTTATTGGATGCATCAAAATATATTGCTAACTTTTAAAATATTTCCATGCAGTATTTTCTGTGTTTTATATATATATATATATGCATGAGCAAGTGAAGGGAAGAAGTTGTGAAGGCATCCAAAAATAGAAGCTTGGCTTAATTCAAGAATGCATGTAGGCAAGATTTAAAGTAGTATGGTGCCTGAGTTTCACTCTCAGCTTTGGCTGAAATTTACTGAACTAATAAAAGTAAGGTACAGCATACATCTGCGGCTTCGCTTGCTGTGATGGAAAACAAAAATAATTATGAATTATTTCAGATGGCCTTCCGGGAAAATTTATTAAATCCTGGGTGGGAATATAAAACAGAAGCAAAAGCTTCTATTGTGATATTAACATCTGGTGTATAGATGGGTATGTGTCAATTTACATTTTAGAGCTACAATGTAGCAATTTAGTTTCAGGTTTTATAGTTAACTTGGATATCAAACAAAGAAGATTTTGTGTATCCATCCTACATCCTAATGTGCTCATCCTCTTACTCTTAAGCTGATCAAAACCAGCTTCTCATGTCACAGACTTCAAAAGCCTATGTGTTTCTATTTCTTGTCAGGTTTACCTCTCTTCTAAAAAATATGTTGAATCTCAGGGTGGTTCAAATGATTTTAATACACTGGTGATATTTCCGTGGACTAAGAAAGGTATATAACAATGAATAAGGTTTTAGTATGAGTGCTGTGACTTTTACTGCATTTCTGAGCAGTTAGTTATGGAGGAAGTAAATGGGAAACTCTGGGGTATTGGAAAGTACAATGATACTTTAAAAGTTTTAAAATAATGTAGTTAGAATTTTTTAGCAATCTTTCAAATCTAAACTAGTATATCATCTGATGCTATGTGAATGGTATAATTTTAATCTTTGCTTGAAAAACAATTTTCCTTCTTTATGAAATAGAAATATGGATAAGTTCTACTATATATACACCTGATAATTAATTGCTCATTAACTGCTGATTTTGTGTGTATTTGAAGGGTGTGTTTGGATTTGCTGATTAGAAGTCTCATGGGTATCTCTGGAGTCTTAGACTTTGCTATTTTTAAAATTTTCCTAATACAAACCTGCAAAATTATGTGATGTCATAAAGAAGGTGGTATCTGCAGTCATTTGCTTGAAAATACAGGTTTGGACACTGATGTCAAGTTGTAGCAGAAGCCCCCTCTCTTAATCTAACATTGTATTTAACTATTTTAATTTTTAAACTCTTGTGTGGATTAGGGGATGCTTTGCTTGCTGTTTCATTTCGTGCTAGAAGCAGCTGTATATAGATTTTAAAATCTTATAAATAAACAAACAGGTTTTTTGCCTGTTTAGTCCTAGCTTGTCCTACACTATTCTACTTGCCAACTGGCTCATGAATTCATTGTCCCAGAAGGACTGGGCTTTTGTTCTTTTATTTCTTTCGATGTGCACATTACAGGGAAACATGCATTTCAGCTAATTAGCCAAGAAGCGATGTGAGTGTGACCAGATAAATGGCTGCAGCTGCTACAAGCAGCGGACTTCTCTGGAAGGCGTGTGCAGGAGGTGCCTCAGCTTCATCTGCAGTGTAGCACCTCAAAGAAACCCTGTTTCCTTTCCTTCTAATAGCTTCCGTTGGGCAGCTATTAGACTCCATGGTGCTCCAAGGCTGAAATGTTACTGCAGAAAAAAATAAAACATAAGTTATAATCATCCAACCTCTTGTCACTTTTTTTTCACATTGCTGATATTTAGAGAATATACTGGTAGTTGAAATACTGCCATACATTGGATGTGATCTATTTAAATGCTTGTTTGCCAAAGCAGGGTAACCACAGGTTGCCCACCTGTGGTTTTTTCTGTTTTCTTAGAAATCCCATGGTCAAAGTAATAGATTTGAGTCTTCTAGTGAAGTTGCTTCATTCAGTCAGCTTCAAAGCTCTGTAAAGCAAAGCCCAGTTCTTGGGATGATTTGCTGACAAAGCATCCATTATTCAGTGTTTCATTTCAAAGCACAGCTTCAGGTAATCTTTTTCTCCCCAGCACCTGGATGATGACACAGTTTCAGGATCGAATTGGATAACAGAAAACAATGTCCAGCATTCTCTGTCACAGACAACCAAAACTACCAGGAAGCCTTACTGTGGGTACACGCAGCAGACCTTGTCCAAAAGGGAACAAGCGGAGCAGGAATCGTTGCTTGCTGCAATACAGTGGCCAAAGCCCCCTGATGGCAAAATCGCCTTTGCGCAAAGCACTGATCCCACACACAGTGACTTTGTGATTGCGAAACCCAGCAGGTTCTTCAAGGTGGGTGATCAGTTGGAGGTACTTGTTCGTATGAAGGATTTCCAAGGAAAACCCAAGCAGTATGGTGGAGACTATTTACAGGCACGGATTCACTCTCCTGTGCTGAAAGCTGGAGCAGCAGGAAGGATTGTAGATTGCCATAACGGCCTTTACAAAGTCTTCTTTACCTTGCTTTGGCCAGGAGAGGTCAAAGTTTCTGTGTCCCTTGTCCATCCGAGTGAAGCAATCCAAGTCCTCCTGCGTTTACGAGAGGAAAGGCCGGACAGAGTCTATTTCAAAAGTTCATTCAAGTCTGGGAGGTATTCAGAAACTACAGAGTGCAACGTTTGCTTGCCTGGAGGTCTCCCAGTCTGTAACTTCACAGATCTCTACACGGGTGAGCCATGGTTCTGTTACAAGCCTCGAAAACTGTCCTGTGCCAGCCGAATCAGCCATGCCAAAGGTGGATATCTGAAAGGTCTTCTGACACAAGAGGAAAGCCTCTTTTTCCAAAGGTTTGTATGTTGTTGAATTTATATATACTCAGTCAAGTTGTTTTGTTTGGGTTTTTTTAATGCAAACTTTAGCCTATTGCTTAAATATGACACATTGGCTTAGAGGAGGAATGTGTCTGCAGGACAGGTGTTTGATGTTAGTTGTCGAATAGTCTGTTCCCCTCCATTCAGCTGTGCAAGAATCTTAGACAGCAGTCTTAAAGAAATTTGGCATGTAATTCTCTTTCTGTACTTTGAGTTCAACCCTACTGAATTTCACAAGAGCATGCTGTCTAAATCTGGTGGTGGTTTGGGGGACTGTTTCCTTATTTTCTGTTTCCATACCTACACTTGCAATATCAATAACAATGCTTTGAGAAGTATCTTTGGCCAAATCTAAACTACCTAAAAAGGGTCTGGGTTTTAGCCTTATTTTTACAGAAATTACCAATTGCTTTTTTCCTCATCAAAAGTCATCTTAAGTATAATGCAATGTGCTCCTCATTGCTCAATATGACTTTCGAATCTTAGAAATAGTTTTAAGTCAGTCATAAAGAAAACACCTGGTAGAACAAATTGCTGAGCAATACCCATGCAAGTGGAAATGATCTGTTCATGCTATTTCAAGTGTCAAACTAAATTAGTTTCACGGTCATATTTTATTTTTGCATTCAGCATTTAAAAAAAAAACCCAAACCATCTCTTAGTGCCTGGGTAGGTGTGACAGAACTGCTTCTGTATGTAATTACACAGCTGAATTTAGATAAAGTTAGTTACTGTGTAGTGTCAGAGTTGTAGTTGTAGGCTACCGCGTTGCTCTCCAACAAAGATGTTGAAAGAAAGTCTTTTGGCAGTATGCTCACTTGAGGCCTAAATTGGGAAAGATTTTAGAGTAGCAGCTCCAAATAGTTTAATTGGGAAAGTATGTGTGCATGTTCATAAACAAGACCAGAGATAAAAAGTAAGCATCAGAGGAATTTTTTTCTTCCTTATCAAGTTTGTAAGTGGGTCTTTTGACTTTCTGTGCCTCTGGCAGTTCACCTGTAAAATGTAGCTTATATTTATTGATGATGTTTCCATATGGGAATGTGAAAGGTGTTTTTATTGGTTTTGTTTTGATTGTTTATTTGTTTATTTGTTTCATTCAGCTCTGAGATCCTTGACCAAAGGGGCTTACAGAAATTCCAAATAATTTATTTCTTAAATGGAGAAAAAAATAAATAGATGAGGATTCTCCTCAAAACAGTAGCAAAAGACAGAACAAGAGCTTAGTATTAATCAGCTGGGAGCTGCTGCTGCGGCCACGTACCCTTGCAGTGGTTTGTCCCCACACGTTCTGCAAGCTGGGAACATCTTTGTGGCAAATCCCCAAAAGCTTCTTGCAGACCTCTGATAGATTGATTGCTTTATTAAGATTTGTGTCGGTACAAGTGTGCACAAGATTTGTGTCAGTGCCGTGAAATTTTGAATTTGGATTCAGAATAGTGATGGTGGTCTCAAAGTTAATGTGGAATGAATTCAGCTATAGGAAGTAGGGTAAACTTAGAGTAAAAATTCATAGTACTGTGTGCTTACTTGAAGTGGATTAAGAAAAAAAAGAGATTAATATTACCTACAAATTTTACAGTAAATTTTACAAATATTGCTATGTTCATTTTTTGTTCAAGTGATGTGAACATCAAAAGGCCGATACTCTCCAGTGGACCCGATTCAGTTATTGTAAAGCCCAAGGCATTTACAGGTAAAGTGAACTGCATAAGATTCTTGTTTGTAATTTGTAATTAAATCTATAAAAAGAACAACAGGCATCAAATAATAATTCATTTGTTTTCTTAGCATGCCATAAAAATCAATATCAGATTTGCATTGAGACAACGAAGGCTTTTGAGTGTTAACTGTAATACAAGTTCAGAAATAATGAAATTTTTTTTCTAAAATTACACGCATAAAAGGGATTTTTAGCAAAAAAAGAAATGAAAAGAAGAGAGAAGTTTGTTCTCTTGCCAAAAATGTCTTCTCTGCCCCCCCCGCCCCCCCCAGCCCCAGCATTTACTCATGCTGTAAAATGTCTTAGAGTAACTGCTTACCAAACTCTCAATCTAATGAAAACAGCTGTGTGGTGGTTTTTAATTTCTTTCTTTGTTAAAAATGTTGTCTAACAGATTTTGATAACTTGCATTCAACTATTACTGTAATTTGTATTACCACAGGATGTCAGAACCTACAGTTCTGGACCAGAACTTAATTGTTCTGTGCCTTTCTAAGAACAGAACAAAGACAGTCTGTACTAAAATAAACTTAGAGGTTTTATCTCATTCATATCCAAATGCAAGCTTTTTATGCTTCTAAAAAGTCTGCACAAAATGTGATACACAGAGAATTATTTCTTAAATGAAAACTTCTCATATTTTTTTTTCATAAGGTTACAGGTGACTTTTAAGGTAGAGTTACTGACCTGAGCAGTAGTCTGAACAGAAAGCAACTTAACAGCATTTCTTACTTTTAGTTTTAACTGTTCACTAAAAAAATACAGTTCTGCTACTAGGCTAGCAGAATTTTACCTCCCGCCCCTTTTCTTTCTCCAGATCGTTTAGGTGATGTGTTTTTGTTGCTTTTTTTATCTTGTATATTTCCTGAGAGAAACTGCCGCAAATTCAAAATTTGATTGTCACCCTTCTTCCAGGAGCTATGAATGATCAAAGCCTGCCTACATGTCCTGAGGATTAATGCTGGGTTAAAAAGGGTTGATAGGAGCAGCACATTTCCTCAGGGAAATTCCTTCCAAGTACAGCAGTCTCTGAATAAATAAACTGAACTCGTTGGTATAATGCTTATGAATGTGTGGATTTGTTAGGATTGATGGTACACACAAACATTGTTCTGCTGTTGTTCTTTTTGTACATGTTTTTCTGTGGGGTGGTAAATGTAGATCAAGTTTTTTAAACCTTTTTTTTCCTGAAATACAAGTTTTTATTTCTATCCTTGGTTTGTAACTTCAGATTTGAGCTTTTACTCTCTTTTATAAAATCTCAAAGTAAGAGCTTGCGGAATTTCTGAATTCTGGGCCAAAACTGGTATGATACTATACACAGACTTGAATTGCTGATTTACTGTGGAGCACCAAAAAGTTGTTTTAGTACCATTGTGATATATAGATATGTATATATGTGTGTGTGTGTAGCCAAAGAATCCATTTAAAAGGTAAAAAATGTAATTGCTTTTACATCAAAACTTAGAATCAAACAAACTCAAGTTGTGAATTCACATTATGAATTAGTCTTTGACTGCATGACCTTTAGGCATCAGTGAAGGCTTTTTTTCCCTTTCTCTGTGGGATTCCTGTATATAAATATTGGATGAGGCCACATTATTTGTTGAGGTTTTTTTTCTTCCTTCATTGTTCCTACTGTCAGATTTAAAGAATCATTCAAAGATAAAATTTTCTGATGGCTTTTTTCTGTGGTAATTGTGATTATATTATTTGTGTTATGTAAACATAATAGTAGTTTGCTTTTTACAGTGTCATTGTAAGGTCTAAGGAGGTTAACATCCTCTAACCCCTGAGGTTAACATCTACTAATGCAACATGCAGAGGATATTGAATAGAAAAAGAGCAATAAACAATTCTTGTTAGGAAAGATGCTTATGGTTGGCTCTATCTGTGTTATAATGGAGCATCTATCAGAGGATGCTTTTGGGCTCTGGAATTCCAGTGCTTGTACTTTTACGTAATTAGAACAGTCCCTGGCATGATTTTGGCCATGGCGATGTGTGCTTTATCAAACAGCTGTAAGTTATGACAGGGCGTGGACTGCTCTTAGCAGTCTCCACACCAAGGTGAGTAGAAGTGTTTAAACAGTGTCTGCTCCATGCAGCTGCTGTTTGTGCCAGGGAAGATCTCCATGCTTATTCAACTGAGGTATTTGAATGCACAAACAGCAAAGGAAGAACCTGAAACAACCTCAGGGAAGTTTGATGTAGCAATATCACCCCGCTTCCTAAGAGAAATATGGCAATCTTTGGCTGATGTAACCAGGAGATTGCAGCTTCTCTTGCTGTAATCTCCTGTAATCCTGATACCTTTGCTTGCAAGCTATCTCTCAACTTCTGCAAGTTAAAAAGGCATCCTATGGAACAGAGCTTCCCTGGTGTGCAGTTGCTCCTCAGGCAGTAAATGGGGGAGGGGGCTAGATAGCAGAGAGAAAGTACAAGATCCATGGAATGAGAGACTCTCATAATTATCAGATTCAAATGGCACATAAAACATTTTTGGTCATAGCTTTAATTCTGGCATTTTCTGGGTTTGGAGGCCTTATGGTTCAGACTTCACTCTTCTAGAGTGCCAGGGTGTGTTATTCCATAGGAGGAGTTTTTTGGGGGTTTGTTTTGGTTCGGTCGGGGTTTTTGGTGGGTTTGTGTTGGGTTTTTTGGATGTTTCTCTGCGTGTTACCAGGTTGTTCCGCGGTGTCGGTGTCCCCGCCGAGCAGCGCTGCCGTGCGCGGGCCGGGCGCTGGAGGGCAGCAGTGCCCCGCGGCACGGCGGCCCCGCGCTGGGATCCGCGGGATGGGGCTGGGGAAGATGCTCCGCCGGTCTCCCTGCCTCCGCTCCCCTCTGCCTGGGCAAACACCCACCAATGAGCACTTCCAGCGCAGGGTGAAAAGTGTCAGATACGTTCTTACATTAGCGGCATTACCGTTTAATTTAAACCAAGTTAGACTATAATCGGCCACACAGCCCTTGTCAGCCGTCACTGACTAGATGTTCGTGAAGATTATGGAGGCTGCTTTGGTTACATGTTAATTTCAAAGGATTTTTCTTTTCCAGATTCAAGCAGTATGGACAGAGCTGAAGAACCCACAGCTTCCCCTTCTGGTTATTATTATGAAGACCAGTGGAGGTCCAGAACACACTGGATCCATAATTTTAACAAATCAGATGATATAACTGAGTGCTTACAAGGGAAAGTAATCCACTTGTTTGGAGACTCTACAATAAGGCAGTGGTTTGAATATCTGACAGCTTTTGTTCCGGGTAATTTTTATTTGGCTTTGTCCTTAAAAACCTTTGCAAAGCTTTATTTCTCACATCTCAGACACAGAGCTGCTTTTACTAAGTGACAGTGACAGAACAAAGGAAGAGGAAAAATAGAACCTACTCAGAAGCCCTGGCAGTTAGTCAAATGTTTGAGCAGACACTGTAAACATGTAAGCCTTGTAAATGGGGCCACCAGATATCCGCAAAGTTTTCCTTGTAACAGGATGACTGCTGTGGCTGTGAGTTAAGGTGGCCACCCCGAGAGGCATGGCAGAAAGTCACTTGGGTTGCCTTTGTAAGGCCTTGCAGCATCCCAGTCATAGGAGATATTTTGGAATGAATTAGCAAATAACCTCTGTTACTGTTCATAGGTTTTGGGGCCCTTTTCCTTATTCGAGTTACTTAAATATCAGAATTTCAGTAGCCAATTAAATATTCCTGCCTCCCTCACCCCTTTCCCCTGAAGCACTTCAATTGTGTTGGAATACAGACTTTGAGCCCCCTTAATTCCTACAACTGGAAGTAATCTTTAAATTTAATGAAGTCATAAAGTTGCTAAAAGGTTTCTTGTGAACCCTGGATTCAGAGGGCAACAATGACTATTTGGAAAATATCTTTTTTTCAAGAGAGGAGGAAATAGTTTGGGAAACTTGGAAAAGGCATTGACAGCCTTATGAAATTCAAATGTGATGTCTTGCAGATTTCAACACCCATAAACTCCACTCTGAAAAATGATGTTCACCTTGTGTTTAATTTTAGAGTTCTTAGAATTATGTTCAGATTCCTTATCTCCTCCTGCTTTTGCCCTGTGATACAAGCATCTTCTTGGTAGTTTGAAGTTCTTGTGCCATCTTTCACTAACACTTGCTCTTGGCCTTTCAGATCTAGTGGAATTTAACCTGGGGAGTCCTAAGAACGTGGGCCCTTTCATGTCTGTGGACCTGAAGCACAACATCCTGCTGAAGTTCCGCTGCCACGGGCCGCCCATCCGCTTCTCGACGGTGTTCAGCAGCGAGCTGCGCTACATCGCCAACGAGCTCAACGGCATCGTGGGCGGCAGGAACACCGTCATAGCCATAACCATATGGTCCCACTTCAGCACCTTCCCCGTGGAGGTGTACATCCGGCGGCTCAGGAACATCCGCAGAGCCATTATTCAGCTGCTGGACCGCAGCCCCAAGACTTTGATCGTCATCAGAACCGCTAACGTTCAGGAGCTTGGGCCAGAAGTGAGCCTCTTCAACAGTGATTGGTATTCCTTTCAGCTTGATTCTGTCATGAGGAAAATGTTCTCAGGAATTGCTGTGCACTTTGTGGATGCTTGGGAGATGTCTGTGGCTCATTACTTGCCGCATAACCTGCACCCTAATGAAATAATAGTTAAGAATCAAATAGATGCATTTTTATCTTATGTGTGCCCTCTGCAAACTTAGCACAAATGGGTATCCCTATGTCGTCTTTTGCTATAGCCGAAGTACAGTTGCTCCTTTGAGCTATGGAATGATGCTGGATGATATGGAGGAACTCTGGGTACTGTACTTGCATGCAGTAAAAGTAGGGTGGCCTTAACTCTGGGTAGCTGTGAAGGGTGGTAAAGAGGAGTTGACTGTTCAGGCCATATCTTCCTACAAGGTTGGCTCCTTCAAGCTTATAATTCATACCTGAGATTATTAGAGAGCACCTTAAATTAAATTGGCAGGATTCAATAAGAAACTGTTTGGGTTATTAGCTTTACTAGTTGTCTGCACTGTACGCCTAATTTAATCCATATGACACTGATTCTGTTGCCAGGGTCTCATTGCTCAGAACAGTGTGTGAAACCTGAGGAAGGATTTTGGGAATGGTCTTTCTCTCAGCATTCCAGAGCTTAAGGGTTGTCTCCTCCAGTTGTGTGTCAGAGAAGCACAGTGTCTGTTCTTGTTTCAAAGTCCTAATAAGAAACATGAAGGGAGTGTACCAAAGTTACTAGTAAGGAAGCACAATCACAATATCTGTAGAATTAAGTAATGAAGAATTTGCTGAAATTTAATCGAGCACACTAGTTAGGCACCTTTGTTGTTTACAAATGGCTGCTAAATAGTGCAAATAGCCAGTATTTTAGTTTGGTTTCCTGTACTACTGAATTTTTGAGCTGTGATACACTGTCTACTTCTTAATTTATTGGTAATGAGGATATACGTGTTTTATGACCTCAGTGAAAACACTGTCTCAGGCAGTTTCTGCAAGTTCAAGTTGCAGACTCGCCTACTTGAAGCTTAAAGCATTTGCCAATGGAAGTGTTTCACTTGCCAGTGAAAGTGTTTCCCTTCCCTGTGAGCTAAAGCTGCTCCATTATGCTCCTGCAAAGCCGGGCTGCCGACAGCGGCTCTGGTACATCCTTTATACACCGTGTCTGGACGGGGAGGCCCAGTGACCCAAGTGCCCTGGTGTACTTTGGCACTGGTGGTCAAGGCCACACAGTGAGTCCTCTTCAGGGTCTGGCAGTTCTGTCATTTATTCATGGACTTCACTGCTGCCAGTATAAAAGGTGGGAAGCCCTGCACCCAAAAGCCAAGTGCACCCAGGGTTGCCTTCGTGCAGTTGCTTGGCACAGGCCCAGGTTTGCTGGGGTGACAGCTGGTGGCTCTCCAGCCTCCTGGCCGGGCATTTACTGCTGCTTATTTGATTGAGCCTGTCTGCAGTTTTAACTAGAAGCGCTTTGAAAATGGTTTTTATTAAATTCGACTCCCAGATTAAACAGCAGAGAAGTGTTCCGCGTTGTCTTATTTTTGGTCCCACTCAGGCCAAAGCCAGTCTTCACTGGATTATGTGTCAAAACAAAGCTGAATCTTTGTAAGAAAACTGAGAAGATTAGTAAGGCAAAATGACAGGTTGCACAGAGTGAAATAATCAAAATGTCTTTATGTTAGAAAAGTTTTACCCTTTGTTAGGTTTGCTGCTCTCTTAAGGAAGTTTGTGCTCTTATTGCCAGAACCCCAAGAGAGGTAATGCTACCAGCTACAGCAACAGTGTTTCTGGTTGTGTTCATTTTAAAGGGCAACTGAGAAGTGTTTTAAAAACAAATATAAATTATTTTAGCATGTAAAAGGCGTCAGTACCGTCCATCTATAAACTTACCAATTTAAAAGTGTTTAAACATGTCTGGAGGAATTGTGTACACTGAAATAGCACCTATTCTTAGCTTTTCAAATCAGAATTAAAGAGGTCCAATTTGCTGGTTCCTACGGACAACTGCCTCACATAGCTTCTGCCCATACATTAGCTTTAGGTAACTATTTCTTACTTTAATATGGTAATGGCAATTTATCCTCTGCCAAAAAAGAGGCCACACCAATTCAGGTCTGGGAAAGTAAACTACCACAATGGAAAACGACCTTTCATCTTTTCCAGGTGTGATTTTTAAAATAGGTAAAGACTTTCATCCTGAATAACAACTCTATCCTAATAATGCTCATGGAAATAGGACTTCAGACTTTCACTTTGAAGGAAACTACTTATTTTGTGGACTGACCATTAGGTTTAACTCATAAAGCCATATTGTGTGTGAAAATGTTGTGGCTGCATGTGTCTTCTCTGGGTGTTGTAGTGCTTGCCACTGCTCCTCAACAGCAGCTTTATATCACTGTTAGCTACCAAGCATAGAGAGAGAAGAAAATATTCTTTTGAGTGCTTTGGCAGTTGAGGGAAAGAGAACAGGATTAGCAAAGGTGTCTAATTGCCTTCTGGTAGAACCTTATCGTTTAGATTAATTAGATTAATTTTTAAATAACAGATTAACTAACTTATCAGTAATGAACTTCTTCAGGGAAATTGCCAGTTGATTTGGAATGAGGATCATGATTTCATTTCTTTGGGCTCTGAAATAGACAGGGAGGAGAAATGAAGAAACTGAGGATTTACCCGTGTTTGGGGCACTGTGCTTTTAGATGTCATTCAGGTGGTCTGTCAATGATTTTTCATTTCTGTTCTCATCTTGTTACCATTGCACCAGTTCTGTATGCAAGGTATAGGTATATGCAAACATAGAAGCAATAAAATATTTTTAAATCAGTTTCTTTAAACTTCTAAATGGATTTTAATAGGGACTTAGGTTAAGAGGTTGGTTATTTTTGAAGTTACTTAATGTGAAACAGGACTGAAAACAAATTTCTCAGTGTCTGTTAAATATCTTCCTCGACACACAAAAAATTAATTCGCAAGGTTTTTCAAAGCCCTGTCTTCCTTTTCTTTCCATTTTCTTCCTTTGAAATGAAGAAATCTTATTATTTTTGATATTTTCATTCTTGTACTGAAGATCACTTTGATTATTAATCTTTCAATACAGATATTTTGTTACTTTTTAATTTCTTCATTCAAAATCCAGCTCTCTCGAATTCCAGTGAAAAAAATACTTTTATTGTGTTTATTAGAAGATTTCAGAGTAATTTATTTATAAAATAAGTAAACTCCATTTTATATATATTAGTGTTGCACTGTAATATTTTGAGAATCTTGTTTCTCATGTGTATCTTCTTAGGCTGATTTCTTCCTTCTAGGAATTTAATAAAATCATTAGTTGAATTGTTGATGAGAAGGGAGGATAAAGAGCAAACGTTTCTCTTTTTTCAAGTTTTCAGTTGCTTCTAATTTCACCTGCAATGCAGCACTGCTTCATGAGATTTAAAACACCATTTTTCATTGTTTTACTTGTTAGAGGTAAGCAATTAAAAATGGGAACTTTGCTTACCACAAGTGTCTGTACAACTTTTTATGTACTACAGGTGACAATTTCATGTGTCCATGACAAAAATGAAGGTTTGAAGTTGACTTCTGGAAGGGTGGAGGATACCGGGGTTTTACTTTGGTTTTGTTGCAGAAGTGTGGGTTAAAACATTCTTCCATTCATGACAGTTTAAGTAACAGCAAAAAACTTCAGTCACAAATGTGTATTTCATTTATAAAGCACTTACTCCTTAAGTCCAGATAATTTCATATATATTTAGACTGTTTGGAAGGCTCTTACTCTCTGTTGGGAGCAGTGAAGACCTCTGTGTGTTAGAGAAGAACTTGTTTTCAATGGAAATGTTTTTTTCTAATATATGTATATTATTGTAATGCTTACAATATGCAGAAGGCTCTACTGTCTTATTTCCTGATGTGATCAGAAAAACAATTTTAATAGCCAAAAAGCTGAAAGAATGAAAGGTTCCTAATAAAGAGGGCAAGTTTACTTGAACTACTTAATCTGATTTAGTCTCAGTTTATCTTGTTTGCCATAACCCCACATCCTTTATATTTTTATAGCTGCATAGTAGTTCCCTTAGATTTACCTATTACAGTTTATACTTTGTGTTGGGTAGGAGTTTCACATTATGGTTTATAGATTAAATTCACTCTAAGTGATTTTTTTTTTTTTGGTGGTTTGTATTTGGAGAGGAGTGATGTGTGCCTGACACGAGACTTGGCACTGAAGCACACTGATGTTTCCCTCTGTTGGTGTATCAGGCCTGACACATAATAAAAGCTTGTACATAATCTAGGCTTTCTTCTTTGAGGGCTTTTGCAGCTCAACTGACCCACAGGAAATCCTTCAACCACTCCATTTAAGAAAAACAGGGTGAAGAGCAGAAAATGCGTGGTCATTGCTTCTTTATGTTATGAACAGTTTTTACTGAAGTAATGGAAGAAAAATTGAGGAGAGATGCATCCTGTGAGTCAGTTTGAGTGTTCAAGGGCTGTAGGGCATCCTACGCTGGTGGGCTGTGCATCCACTGCCCCTTGAGCCCAAGGGCTGTGTTTGCAGGGTCATGGGGAGAGGGAGAGAGTGGCTGCCTGGCACAGACTGGGGAGTCTCTGGGATGGCCTAAGGGTGGAGGAGTTGGGGAATGTCTACCCGCTTGCCTTGGAGCCAGCTTGCAGCCAGAGTTCACAGCTGGGAAAGTAGTAAGGAGGGTGCAATGCCCTTTGTGCTGATTCCTGACGTATGTAGCCAAAAATAGCCTGTTGGGGAAGTAAAAATCCCTGAATGACAAAATCCTGCGAGCTGGGGGAGAGTGCTGAGGCAGTATTGCCGAGTGTTTGTTCCGTTTTTCTGTTCCCCTCATGTTCCGTGGTGGCCGCTGAAGGGGGCAGGGCCAAGGGCCAGGGGTGTGATCTGGGTGCTGCTCGCACATTCCTCCCAAGCACGGAGCTGGGGCCATGCCCCAGCCTGCTCCTGACAATGTCACCTGACAGCCTCGAGGGACAGGGCAAAGGCAAAGCAGCTTGTTCCCAGCGTTTGGCTCTGGAAACTGTAGTGAAGTGGGCTGCCATCGTGGCCAACCTACGGCAGCCTTCACTCAGCCAAAAATGAACGAGAGAGGCTGCAAAGCACGAGCTGCTTTTCATTGTGGAGTTAGGTCAGGCTCCAGGCCTCCTCAGAGGGGGATGGAGAGGGGGGAGTAGGATAGAGAGGGGAAGCAAAATAGTAGGATGCAGTTAAGGAAAAACAACATGCAAAGGTCTTGCTCTGTGACACCAAGGAGAGGAAGAAGGTTGGGGATTTGGTCATGTGGAGATTTCCAAAGGCAATACCAACTGTGTGGGACGGACTCACTCCTCTGAGATAGCACACTGAATGTACATAGAAGCTCCACATGCTTTAAAAAAGGAACAGTTCTCCCCACCCGGGCTGCTCACCCACCTCTTCCTCTATGCCCTCCTGACAGCAATGACACAGCAATCACGTTAGGTACAGTTCCAAACTCTGCTCACAGTTGGTTTGAAGCCATGGATATTGTGTTCTCACATGACTGTAGATGTGACAGATATCATAGCTGGGGAACTTTTTTTTAAAAGAAACCCAAAGCATTTATAATCAAGATAAGGAGGAGTGCACACGCAGGTTTTCATCATGTGCCAAGTGCTCTTCAGAGGCTGTGGTAACTCAGAGGAGGCATGTAACTTGCCTGAGATGGCATAGGTTGCTTGGGAGGGCAGGGGCTTGAGCCTTGTAGTGCCAGACACACGGACAGGAGGCTCACTAGGGCTGGCAAAAAGCCGAAACAACATGGCTTCTGATCAGGCTGGAATGGGACTTCTTGTGTTCATCCCATGGTTTAGCCCTGCATCCCCAGTTTGCAGCATATCAGGTAACTTCTAACATCAGCTGTCCTATTTACAGTGCAAGATCAATGTACTTGAAATGAGGGAAATGTTTTATGTCCTTGAATCTGGATCTTTGAGTCTTTCTGAATAGTTAATTCACCCAGATCTGAACTTTCGTCTAAGGGAACCTAGCTTGCATCCAGGCAGCCACTCTAAAATCCTGTCCCAATTACTGTGCCCTCCTTCACTGTTGGTGTTTCTAGCCTCTTGTGGGCATATTCAGAACCCTTCTGGGGTGACTCGAGGTGGTCTGCTCTGTGAGTCTGTTGTGGTGAATTGTACAGGAGCTTCTCTGCTTGGAAGGGGAAAGAGGGATTTTGTGGGGGAATGCTAGAGAATTAAGAGTGTATGAATTACTTTTTGTGAGCCCCAGATTCGGAGTGAGCACGTCACTAAATCTAAGTGAAAGTGCAACGTGCCCTCCCCCACATCCCGACTCTGTCAGCTCGCGTGGGCTTAATAGATTAGTCCTTAATGAATGTGGCCAGAAGAGGGCTTTGAGGCACCGAAAAAGAGTCTGGGATGACTCTCAAATGAAAAACATAAGCCACAACACATTCGTCTTGGTGGTGGTTTGTTTTCTAACTCCTGTGTAGTTTGTGTTTTGAAAACAAATGTCACAAATACCACTGAATGAGGCTCTTTTACTTAAAGCTTGTTTGAGAGTGAAATCAGTTGATGACAGATTTGATAACTCTTAGATTGAAGACTATCCTTCAGAGGATGTTTTTTTTTTTCCCCAAAATAGTCTTTTAAATCTGATTTTTTTTTCTAAGCCACAAAAGGATTGAGAAGAGTAAACTTTACTGGAATAGAATAGTCCATCTCAAGTTAGTTCTTCCTGCAACATAGAAAATTATGCAGTGTCTGTGGTCTGAGAGCAAGTCATGCTGTGGCAGTCGGTGTTCTCTGTGTCAGCCATCCATTTAGTATTTTGTCCAGCCCCTCCAATTTTTACTCTCTCCTTCCCTGCTCAGTTCTGAAAAAAACAAATGCTTTTCACACTGTGCCCAGGCCCTCTAAAGGCACCTGTTGTTTTTTGGTTCAGTTTGGCATAGGGCTGTCCCTTTTGCCTCTAAATCTCTGCTGCAGGCCATTTGCAACGACCAGGAGTAATTCTATGATAAGGACTGTTCCTGTACTGTGCCACGGCAGCTCACTCTGAAGGATCTCACAAAAGAGCTTCCAGGTGGGACATGCCCGAGGGAGTGCAGTAGGTGAGAGGCATGGCACAAGGACCTGCAGCGAAAGAACCATGACAAATTACAGGGTTTTTCCCCTCTTGCCATCCTGCACTCAGTTCTTTCCACTCCTTCCTACCCTTTGGTTTTCCCTGAGCCGGGTGAGTCATGCTTTCCAGTTCTGCCTGCCCTCTCTTCTGAGTCAGCTTCTCTCAGGGAATTGTCGCTTGCTCTTGGCCAGGCAGCTATTTCTGTCTCTAGCTGTTTCTTCCTTCTAATGGTTTCATATCTTTCTGCTCCACATTTATAATTTTTCCCTGTGCAGCAGCATTATTATTATTATTTGCTTTTGCTGTGCCTTGCTTTTGCCCTCGTTTTGATAAATAAAATTAGAAAAAAGAAAGTTACTTCACTGGTAAAAAAGTCCTGTCTTAAAAATCCAATGAAAAAAATATCAGGCGCTCCAGTAACAAGCAGATACTATAATTATTTTACACTGTTGTAAAATGTGTTCAACATATGTGTATCTTCCAATCCCAGAAGTTTCATATCTGCTGGTTGAAATGTAGGTTCCCTATGTTAACATATTTCTTCCTGATGTCCTGTTGCCCCTGTTTTTGTGTGCAACAAACGTTGTTGAAAATATCTACCAACAAATAGATATTTTCATTTCTGGCTGGAGTCATGCCTTTTCATCCTGCCCTGCCACACATCAGCCATGGCATTTTTATTCTTCTTTTTTTTCTTGTCAGACTTGGATTTTCCTTTTCTTTGCAGCAGGTTTGCACAGGTGAGTGGTGCCCAGGAGGGGGCTGACCTCCATCTCATATTCAGCTGATAACAACTGTCCCCAGTGATTTTAGGAGTCAAAGCACCTGAGCTGCCCTAACTCCAAAGGCAGTGACAGCTGGGAGAAAGGATGAGCTGAGTGATGCTCCAGGTACTGCTCCTTCTACAAGTGGTGTTGGGCCATCTGTGCCTCTTTGGGGCTGCAGCCTCCCCTCTTTGCAAAGAGAGATCTCGATGCCTTGTCAAGGCACCCAGAAGCCCCTCAGGTCCCCAAAGGCAGCACGTTTTGCTCCACAGCTGCTGCAGGAGAGAGCAGAGCAAGGGTCCGGATGAGGCACCGCCCTGATACATGTTAGACAAGGCTGAGGGCACCAGGGGCCTTCAGTGAGCAAATACCACCCCCAGCTGGAACGAACCATCCTTATTTCAGAGAGGAGTATCGAGCCCATCAAGATTATCAGTTGAACATGTTCCAGTGATATAATACATGTGCGAACAGGAAGATGGAGCCCACGCAGCGTTTCCTGCCTGCAGGGGGAAGGTTTCGAATGTATCACCTTTGGGATGGAGATGTTCTCTCCTCCCTGCCTCCTGCAGCTTGCTGGGACAGGGCAAGGGTGGGGGTAAAGTCTGAGGATGTTCTGTTTGTTTTTAACATCTATGTTCCTGTGCAGGAGGCACTGGGGACACAACGGGCAGGAGGATTGGTGGTCCAGTGCTTTTGCCTTGTTGGTGCCAGCTGCTGGAAATTGTATGAATTAACTGCATTTGGGGAGGGGTAACACAAGGCACTCAAAGTGAGGGGTGTTTGCTCTGAAAAGATTTGGGTGTCTTGTCTTTCTTCATCATGTTTGATATGCAGCGTGAATCCTGGCCCATGCCACTGCTGAAAGGAGAAGAAAAGGGAGTATGATTCAAATAGAACTGCTCACCTTTTAGGAAAATCCAGGAGACTTCTTTCATGCTGAAGGTTATTTTTATCTACTGGAGCAGGTGACTATTTCACATCTGATACATCTATGACAAATGGGACTACTATTTTCCTTTTTATGTTTTTTTCACACATATTCCTCATCCCATTTTAACCAGGCTCCAGCTTTCACACCACCACTAGCCCAGTGAAACTCATTCCAACCTTTCTGAGGGCAAAGTCCCACTGAAATCCAGACAGTTGCCAAGGAGAGGTGTTTGTCCTGCTCCACCTCCCAAAGGCTGAAGCTATTTTTTTTTTTTGTGTGGGACACTGCATCTCTCTTGCTTCCTATGTGAATGCTGTGCAGGCACCTGCTTGTCCAGTTTACCCTGTAGTGCCAAGACAGAAAAGGGATACCAGATGCAGCTTAATGCCTGTGGCCATCCAGGCAGCACTGCAGGCAGGAGGTTGGCAAGGAGAACCTGACCCTGGCAGAAAGGAAACCCCACTGGGTTGTACCCGCAGGTTTCTCTTTGCCCCATTGTTGCACAGCACTTTTTCATTATTCTTATCTCATATCAGTGTTTTCTACACCCTTTTTTAGTAGTGTTACGCCAGGCTGGGATTTCCTGCCAGCCTTTTTGACAGGGGAATGTCCTCAACCAGGGCTTACCCCACCTGGGAAATTCCACTGTGCAGAAAAAGTCCAGGGAGCCACGCTCACGCCACTGTCCTCCTCCACCCTCCTTCCTCTCACATGTCACAACATCCCCGTTCCCTTCCTGTTAACAGAGCCAAAAGATAAGTGGTGTGTGAGCCACTGCAATAAAGGTGCCCTGTGGGCACTCAGCCGGGAGCTGTAAGAAACTTGTGGGGTGTTGTTTACGGTTTTGGGGTTTTTTTCTTTTTTTTAAATTTTTGAGAACAGAAAGCCAAAGTAAGCAGGACTTTCATGAGGGAGGGGAAAAAAAGTTTCCTTACCACTGCTTCTCTGTTTCACACCTTTAAACCTCAGAGGAACTTCTCAGTCATTCACATTGGCATGGCCATACGGAATGATCAGTTGCCAATGGGGTGCAAAGAACTGGCTTGTTTTCCATAGAAATATTTCTAACTTCCCTGCTCCAACATGAAGGTATGCTGCTATAATTTTATTTGATTTATTGCTTAAAAAATACTGTAATTGATTGAAACAATATTGGCTTCTCATAATTTTTTTTCGCTTGTAATAGCCTTGCAAGTGGCTTGTGCTATAATTATCTCTGTGTGTTTTGGCGTTGAGTATGGAAGAATGGTTGGCTTTTGGGAAGGTAATCGGTAACAGCCAAGAGAGAAGAAACCACAAAGAATGGTGGGATTTTTAAAAACCCTCAGTGAATCTGGTGGCAAAATACTCCTAAATAGCTTAGCTGTTCTGGGCGACTCTCCCTGAAGCAATCTGCATTTTTAGGGGAGGATGTAACAGCTTTCCAGAGGATGGATGGATGGATGGATGGATGGATGGATGGAAAGCTAAGCTTTGAGAGTATTGAATGGAAGAAGCATTGTTAGTGAGAAAAGGTGTTTTGTATAATCTTGATTACAATTTCTTTCCTGGCAGCTCATCAGTAGTTTTGGAATATCAGAGCACCATCAGCAAATGAGCCTGCCAGCTTCAACAGGACAGGAGTAAACTGTCATGGTGCACTGTGAGACAACACAGGGAAGCATATAAAAGTAGGGATCTATGCCTACTTTCTTGTAATTCAGAAAAAAATCTGTGGGAATGAAAAGAAGTAAGTTTAATGAGCTTAAAATTCACTTTAAATTTTTTTATGCTAAGGGGTTTATTAAACCAAACCATAAACTTCTTTTCATCACCTGGCGAGGGTTTCCCTGGCTTACCACATGAGGTTGATTATGCAGCACCCCGGTTCATTAACCATGCCCGTCTCCGGCAGCCAGGGAGGGCAGCTCAGCAGGAAGCCTCCTGCAGAGGATAAAATGTGGTCTGGTTTTCAGAGCCCAGATGTTGGGGGGCATGTGTGTGCCACGATGACATTGGAGATGTGCACATGGCTGGGGGTGGGTAGCTTGCACCTACTTCAGATGGAAGCCAGGTGATTTCAGCTGGGACGTCGTGGTTTGCTGGAGGCACAGAGAGGGCAGGGAAAGGGAGATACCCTGGGCTCTCCCTCAGCCAGACTGGGTGACCAGCAATCAGGGACAAATGTCACCTAGGGGCATTGAAAAGAAGGCCATATTTCTGCTCCAAACAAAACTCCAGTATCAGCTTGGTGATCACTTTCCAGCAAATTATTTCTTTTTTGCTCGTTAGACCTTTTATTTAGTTTCTTAGCAGCAAGCCACATTTCCTGTTGCATTTGATGGCAGTGGGTGGGAGTAGGGTGTGTGCGGGGAGGAAATGGCCTCTGTCACGGGGCCGAGCACCGGCCGAACCCTGGCTGCTTGGGGCAGCCGAGCAGTCTAGCACCCTGCCACCCTGGAGGTCGTGGTTGGGATATCATCATCGTCATCACCATCATCAGTTGCTGGAAACAGGTTTGCAGCAGCAGTCCCAGGCACTGGGAAGTTCCCTTTCCCATCCCTGGGCTGCTGGGAGCAGCGGGGTGGCAGGCATAGCCCCATCCCTTACTTTGGCTTTGCCTCCTGCTGCAGCCCAGGGGGTCTGATCTGGCTTTGCTTCTCACCTGGACTTCCCAGGGCAGCAAAAGTCAATCCTGATGGTGCTGCTAAGAAACCCTGCTGAGAAACCCCTGGGTGACTTTATGTGTTCCCAGTCACAAGCTCCTGAGACAAAATGTGCACGGTAGAAACAAGAGCTGCCTTTCTTTTGCTTTCTTCTTAAGAAATTGGCAGGAAATTAAAAGGAAACTCAAACATCCATGGGCTGGCTTCTGTGGAAAGTAGCGTCCTGTCAGACAGGATGCGTCTGGCTTTGGTAGGTGTCTTTTCTCAGCTGGGAACTGAAGGAGGGAGCCAACGCCTGGGAACAGAGCTTAGCACAGTGCCCCACCAAATCAAAGAGTTTATTTTCAACTTTCTTGAAGTTTTATGCTAACTCGTGCATGATTTACATATTACTGTGAAGTTGTCATTACTGTCACGGATTTCTTTCTAAATGTGTAGCAGGTGGCTGTTAAGTCTATAGAAATAACAGAGTATTTGGATCTTTTCCGTGATATTTGCATCTTTTATGCAGACATAGGGCATCTGTGATCGAGACTTGTGCGACAGCAAATTCTGACCCATAGGTGGAGAGGTATTGTCCCAGCTGTTCCAGCACACATTTAACTGAAGATAAAAGATAACTGCCATACTGGATGCAGTTCATCCTAAGCACCAGGAAAATTTTTGTACCTCTGATTGGAAGTGAGCTAACATTTTTCCTACCATAATAAAATCTTATTTGTCTGTCTTGATTTAGGTGCTTTTTTAAATGAGAAAATTTCCTGTTTATTGAGGTTTTTTCTGACTAATGGAGGACAGCTCTGCAGCTGAGTTTCAGGACTTTCCCAATTGTCAGACGTGTATTTTGAAAGCTGGGATTTCTCTAGTGAATGGATGTCTGAACTGAAGGCACTTAAATTCTACAAGCTGGAAAACACAGTGAAATAAGGTCAAGACACTAGATGAGGGCATTCCCTTCAATGATCTCTACAGTGTTAACATGCTGCAAGTGCTTTTTACTGGTTGTCTTGTTTCTGCCTGGACTTTCCTGCTCGTTGATCTGCACCCTTGAGCTGATGGTATGCACACAGGATGTGTAGGATTGTGCAAATTAGTGCTGAGGCTTCCTGCAGGTGTTGATCCTGCCATGCAAGTACTGCACGGGTGGGCTGGAGGAATATTGACACTGTGCCTGGGGTTTCTGGACTGGTCAGCTGTTAGACCTGCTGTCTGGTAGATATGGCTTGTTTGCCATGTCCAGGAACAGCATAAATTTTCAAAATCTGCCTAGACAATGTTTTTGAGTGGAAAAACAGATGTTTGGGAAGCCTTGATGTATGGCAACCTTAATCTTATATAGGTTACCTGGTACTACGCATAAAATGAGTCGAGGAATGCAAGGCTCTGGGTAGATTGCAGTTCAAAAAATCATGCTTTTCTAGGTTCAGATCTCACTTTGAGCGTTTTTCCTGCCATTCCTGTACTGAAGTGTTGAGTGGCAATGTGCATTGGGACAGCTCTGCAGTCCCTGTTAGAAGGTGGTTTTGTTTTACAGGTAGTTGAAGTGGTCCTTGTTTGTGGAAGGATACGAACACTGAAATCGAAGTACACCAGAGCCTAACTCACCTGCTGTGCTTGCAACACACACTCCTGCATGTGACAGCAGAAAATGAAATTAATGTGAGCTATGAATGTCAGATTTTGGCCCAGGTTGGTCACCTGAGTTAGGAGGAAAAATGTCTTCAGCATGAGCAACAAGGAAAACTGATGCTTACCCCTCTGAACCTACACTGAGTCTCCCTAACTGAGAAACTGTGCCAACTCCCTTTCTAAACTGGAATATTATAACAAGCCACGTACTTTGAGGCAAGAACGTGCACTCTCTACCTCATCTATGTACACACTGTATCCTTTATAGGCGATATATGAGGTTGCCCTTTGCTATGGGGAAACAGCCGCCTGCTCCTTGTTTACACGCTGTGACACCAGCGGTGTGTGTATTTCTTAGCCGTGCGTTCCTACTGCAAGGCACTAATGAACTAATGAGGTATGTAAGCTGCTGAGAAAACATGACTAACCAGGGTAGTGACTATGTTGGGAAGAATGTCCCCAAGCACGAGGTATATATACAAGGAAATTGTTTACTTTCACAGAAATCAGCTTTGCAACACTTGCTGGGTTTAGGGTTTCTTTTCTTCTGTACTGAGTTCAGCTGCTTTATATACACAGTGTTGAAGGATCTACTTAGGAGCAACCCACTTCTTGTTTTATTTACTTTTTCTGGTTTTTTTAAATATCAGATGGCTTGAGAGAAAAAAAGCAGAATTAAGGGTATTCTCTGGATCAAAGGAGTAAGGCCCAAAAGAAATATGTTAAATAAAAAGTCTGAGTTTTTCTTTAATATGGAGAATTATACATGCCCCCTTTTGATGTTCAGGTTAATCCCAGAATGTCAGTCTTGGAAAGCAAAGTCTAGGAAAAATGTAGCAATATGAGTATAGCAAAAGAGGGGAGAAACACTGACTCCTCTGTACCAGCTTTTAGAGCAAAACTGTGTCACGGACCACTTCCAACCTGCTGACAAGTGGTCTCCAGAGCCATTAAAGCAAACTCAGGTACACACCCCGACTGCTCTCTAGGAGTGGAATAGTTACTAAGATTTTACCTCTGTGTTTTTCAATGCCATTCTAGAAGCAAACCGAGTGTTGTGCTGGATGGTTTGGGGGGTGTGTGCTGTTGGAAACGCTGCTGGGGTGCAGAGGTGTGGCAGTGGTGTTCACACACCTCAACTCACAGTCTGCAGCAGGAGCCTAAATTACACCCAGTGGAGAATAAGGCATGTTTGACGTCCACACAGCAAATACTCACTTGCATTAAGCAACTGGATTGTAAACTACCATTTTTATTTCCAGTTTAAGAAATACCATAAAGGTCATGCTGCTCCAGAAACACGTTGCAAAACCAAGTTCTTGTTACTAGTAGTTTGTGTTCTGACACTGCACCTACAGGCTGACCCTTATTCCATGCTGCTGCTTAGGACACAGACGGAGGGGAGAGATTTATTCTGCACCCATACCTGCTGAACCATGGGCTGCTCTGAGAGCTGGCATGTTCCTCCCTCACGGAGGGAGGTTATACAGTGTGCCTGGCAGAGTGACTACGTGCTGCTCTACAGGGAAGACAAAGCTCCCCTTACTGGGCTTGCTTTATTCATTCATTTATTTATTTAAAGTCTGTGTTCCCTATAGCGTTCACCCCAGTACGTGCCCCAGGGACCAAGCAGTGCAGGCACACTGCATCTTTTCTCTGTGCTTGTTCTGATTAGGATAGCAAAGGGGATACACATGACCTTGGTTAGCCCAGATGTTTATCTGGTTGATAAAAGTCTAAGGTGTTGGTATTCAGCCTCCTTGATTTCTGTGATGAGACCCCTACCCAGCAAGCACAACTTAAAGACAACTGGATTTTGTTCTTGTTCTTAACTGAATTTTTTTTCAGATCCCATTGAAGTAGCTCATGGGTATGCACAAGTCACACTCTCAAAAGCTATTTCATTGATCAAGTATATTGGATTAACTAAACCAAGACTGATTGTTTTTAATGCTACAATACTTGCCTGGGCTGTGTTCTGAAGGGAGGGAAGAAACAGAATTTTCAGAAACAAGTGCATTCTGTTTCTTTTTTGTTGTTATTTGAGATACCAAGGTAAGCCTATCTCACTTTTTGCAGGTGTGTAGAAGAGCGGTTTCAGGACAAATGCTGCTGATAATGGCCACTAGTTGGCATTATTGATACATCCCAGTAGGGAGGTGGTGCAATAAAAACATGGGAACACAGCACTCGGGGAGCTGAGGTGGCTGACTTGGGCTCACCTTGCAGCCTTCTCCAGCTCTGAGGTTGGTGGGTTACACTGAATTACAGCTCGGCCACAGAAGGCTGAAACCAGCTGGATGCCTTCCCAAGGAGAAGAGGTGACAAGTGCTTTTTTTTTGGTCACCACCCTGCCCCAGAGGAACTTACTTTGGCTGAAGATGCCTCACAGGGTTTTGGTCACCACAGATGTTACATAGTGTTTAGGCCAAAACCCAAAACCCATTAATACTCAAGGTCTGCAGCATTAATAATTACAGTTTGTGGATGTAGCAATAATTTACCAGTAACTCGCATAGAAGCACTTTGAGAACACAAGGCTGCTGGGAGCCAGCTCATCTTGTGCAACCAATGGGTGTGTGTATATTTTTGAAAGAGCCTTTTGTTATGGAGCTTGGTGGAATTAGACTTGCCTTAATCTGCTTTGACTGGGAGTAGATTTATGTCAGGAGACCTGATAAATAAGATGTCACTGATGAAACAAGGATGAGCTGAGGTATCAGAGTGTTGCCTGAAGTGGATTTTGCTTGGTAAAAGGAGAGCAAGCCACCAATTCAACCTTCAGGAGAGTAGAGACCTTGGAATAGAAGGGAAAAAGAAATTCCACGCCCTCTTTAGGAAAAACAAACAAACACAAACTCATTAAATTGTTTTACAGAATAGTTTTCATTCATATGTAGAGACTAATCTCCAATTAAATCCATTCCAAAATTTTTGTTGAATAGCAAGGATAAAGGTGCTGCCTGTCCCTGCCTGCATGTGGTTTAGGGACCTTCTGTGATACAGAACTACACTGAGAGAAATCCACTTTTGGCTTGAAATCTCTTTTAGTCTCAACTTTTTAAAGAGAATGGCAGGTGACTGTGGTGACAAATCTAATTTTCTGGATTATCGACTTCTCAGATTTGCATTACCATCTGCCTGTTGAAAGCCGAGATGCATTTTGCAGTAGTTGTAGACCCTCCTGTGGGATTAAAATGAGTGGCTTTCTGAGCTGCCTTGGCAGGGATGAGAACGCAAAGGTCCATCGGTTGGATCCGCTTTGGAAAGCAGAGTTGTGGGTCCTCCCCACAGCCACTGAACGTGCAAAGAGCATTTGTGGGCTCCAGGATCAGTGTTTTTCAACGAGGAAATACTTATAAGCATCTGCCTAAGGTTAAGGTATGATAACTGAGGTCTTAGGCTTGAGGAACAGAGAACCATCTCCTTGCGTGTTTAAAACATACGGCCTGATTTCATGAATCCTCACTTGCACAAAGTGCTTTGTTAAATGAGGGAGAAGGTGTGCTTGGGAGACAGTTTCTGCTCAGGGAGCAAGTGAATTTTTACCTTTATTGGGGTATTTCTGGCACTACTTGGCATGTGATTTTGTGTTATGGGTTCCACTTGCAAATTTCACTCTGGCTGCATAGATTCAATCTAAGGTGTAAAACAACAGTCTTTGGAGTAGGAAACTGCCTAGGTAATTCTCAGCTAAACCCTTCCTTCAATTGACAGTGGGAGAAATATTTGAATAATATAAAGCAATTCCCTCCTGCCTCCTCGTGGGCTGATTAATGTAATTTCATATTGCACCTGTCCCATGTTTTTCAATACAATTAAAACGTATGAATTACAGACGTCCAATTTGCATAATATACTTTAGAAACACCATGTTGTTTTACTACATATTTTTTGGAGCAGCCACAGTGCTAAAAACACCCTCATCTCAGCCTTGTGGGCAAAATTGCTCACTTGTATTTTAGAAGATGGTGACCTCAGTGGAAATGGGAAAGCAGAAATATCTGTTTGAAAAGTAGAAACCTGAGAACTCTCCCTGTGAACACTGGTAATAACTCAGTGATGTTAACAGTAATCACAGGCACACGGTTTCGCCCACTTTTTGTTTTGGCATCGTGTGGCTTACCCGCTTCTCCCAGCCGGCCTCAACCGAGAGGCTCTGCCACCGCAGTATGGTGCAACCTACAACCAAAATCACTCCTTGTCTGCCCCTGCCTACTCCACGCTCAGGTAAGAGGAACACAGATGACTCATCTCCATTGTGAGTAACTGCTCACGTTCCCCTTCTCGCTGGATGCTGCTCACGCGATGAACATGACCAAAAAGTCTCTGTTCTTCCATGCTGGCGTCCTGGAGCCGAGGACTGGCAGGACAGCGGCTAAGGGTGAGGGATACCTGCCCATGGGGATTGAGGTGGCATCAGCAGCGGTGGGAGGCTGAGGGAGATGCTGGTCATTCCCACCTCTGCAGCTCCGTAATAGCGTGGCAATTAGTGGCTGCACGCATTGTGAGCGAGGGCTGCCGAGGCTGCATTTGGACAACGCGCTGAGGCTCAGGTGTGATCCTTGGGGTGTTCTGGGCAGGGCCAGGAGTTGGACTCGATGCTCCTGATGGGGCCTTTCCAATTCAGGATATTCTGTTACTCTGCGAAGCCCACAGGGGCAAGCTTGGACGACAAGGTGTGAGACGGTATCCACCACCACGATTCC
>VWZT01002551.1:1914031-1982604 GCA_013397055.1 Pachycephala philippinensis | reverse complement strand
GGCGGGGAGAGCGCGGAGCCGCGGGTCCCGCTCCGTCCCCTCGGGACGCTGATCCCTTTGGGGTGAAAGCGGCCGAAGCGGGGCAAAGCGGACGCGTTTGGCCGGCGCTTCGTGCCCAGTGCCGGGGTGTTTCCATCCTTGGAGCGGGAGCGGCAGAGCGGTCCCCGGGGCAGCGGAGGAGCCGCACGCCTGTGGGATGTCGAAGGGGTACGGGGGCAGCTCCCTGGCTCCTCTCCGCTAAACCAGGATTTAGGTGCCTTTCCACAAGAGATCCTGGTTTGTTTGGGTTTTTTCTTTGCTATTCGTTAAACGAAAACGGAATCGATGACTGAAGTTCAGATTTTGTTTTCGTGTCTCCACAGTCGAACAACACATGGGGGGGGGGAAGCAGCACAGAGGACCTTTCCAGGGGGTCCGTGTGAAGAACTCCGTGAAGGAGCTCCTGCTGCACTTCAGGAGCAGCAAACAGATGTCCTCGGGTCCTGCCACCGAGGAAAGCAAGGTAACCGGCAGCTTTCTGCACTGACAGATTTGGTTTTAATGGTTACTGAAGCTGGCAAGAAAGCGCTTTGCGGTAGCACTAGAAATGAGCTTCTACTGTATCTGCTGTGGATGGAGTCAGTGTTTTTCCTTTTCAATACATAATGGAAGAATGCAGCTGGGAAGAAGTCAGAAGGTTTACCATGGGAGAAGGAGGCACTTAAAGATGTTCTTACTAAGCTTTATTTTCCAAAGGGAGTCTGGATAAAGATACATTTGTGTTGCGAAACCACAGAAATTCCGTGTTGACTGGAATGAGATCATTCATTGGAAGGGTTAGGGATTTTTAGATTTGTTTGTCATGCTATTGCACCTCTCTGTGCAGAGCACACAGTGTAAAGGTAGGCCCTTTCAGTCTGAAAAGATGAAAAAGTGCAGGAAATTCTGAGAAGATTAAAGGGTATTTTTGATTTGATTAGATTCGTTTTTCTGAGTGTGTGTTTGAAAGCTTCCTAGATAAGTGTTGTCACAGGAAGATTTTTGCATAGAAAAGTTCATGGCACTGAAGAAGTGTAAAATTGGCTGGGTTACTTAAGTTTAAAAAAAAAACTCCTCAGGTCTCTGGAAGGAATAGTGTATTCCTTTAGATTTTCTTGAGTTTTGTGGTATTATAACAAATAGCTTGAAAAGCCTAAAGAAAAATGGTGGGTTTTATTTAAGTTTCATTAAAGTATTTCCATTTTCTAACCTTAATTAAAAGCAATTAAGTTAGGGTTAGACAACCACATACTAGAATTATTCTAAGGTATATTCTGTGTTTACAGAAGGAAGTCATGGCTGCTTTCTTGGGTTTTTTTGGGTGGATTGTTTTTGGTGTTTGTTTGTTTATTTGTTTTTGTTAGTTTTTCCCTAGAAATAACATTATAATAACAGAATAATTTGGATTTTTCTTAACAGGCACAAGGAGGATTGGTGAACTATGAACCATACACAGGTAGACCATTTTTTAATACATTCCCTGCAGTAACATTTTAAATAAATTTTAAGAGTACCCTCCAAATGGATTCTAAACTTAGTTTCTGTCCAGCAGAACTGAAGAGCATACTGGGCCACAGTGGCAAAAGAAAGGCTCCTGAACTCCTCTCTGATGGACCTTCTTTCAAACGCCAAGTGAATGTTCACCCACATCTCCTGGTAAGTTTGTAGTAATTTTTTCTGTGCCTTTATTATTCAATTTGCTTTGTATGATCAGAAACTACCAGATCCAACTTTACCTCTAACTTTCTGGGGCTTGTTTTGATTTGTCTTTTTTTTTTTTTCCTGTCAGACCCCACCCCAGACACCAACTTCTATGGATAGCATGGAGGAGACACATAAAACCGACCCAAAGCACGACAGCAGTTCTGATCTGCTGCAGAACATTATAAACATCAAGAACGAGTCGAGCCCCATTTCCCTGAACACGGTGCAGGTGAGCTGGCTGCACTCTGTCTCCAGCCACGGCTCGCCTGCTGAGCAGTACCAGGACAGCCCAGGAACACAGGCTTTCTCTCCGCCCCAGAAGTACCAAGCATTCCAAGACCACACCAGCCAACATATGCTTGATCCGCCACACCATTACCAGTTCCCTGCATCCCAGAACCAAGATTTGTCACAGAGTTATCCTTCAGATCCCTCCCTGGACTACAGGCCATTTGTTGCCAGTGACCAGTCTCCTGCCTACCAGCAGAGCACCTTTGAGAGCCACGAGCTGCAGTACTGCCCGTCGCAGAGCTTCTCTTCCCTCCTCAACGACTCGGAAGGCTCAGAGGGCATCTCCAGTCCCCTGCAGCCGCTGGGCAGTGCCCACCCGCAGGCCGAGGTTGCCCCTCATGCCGCGAACTTCAGCTTGCTCTCCAGCAACCTCTGCGGTAGTCTGGAGCGCAGCATCTCTTTGGCTACTCTGAATGTCTCTCTACCTGACCAAAACATTGCCAGAAGCACGACGCAGCTGGGCAAGTCCTTTTTTCAATGGCAAGTGGAGCAGGAGGAGAACAAACTGGCTAACATCTCTCAAGACCAGTTCCTTGCAAAAGACGCTGATGGAGACACGTGAGTGCCGTTGATCTTGGTGTTTCATGTGTGGGAGTTTGGGGAATGTTTCTGTTTGGGTTTTGGCAGACTGTGGGTTACAGTGAAGCAGTTCAATAGCAGTGTTTGTGTCACAAGTGCAGTGGTTTGGCTGATCAGCTGAAAGGTGTGGTGTTGCTGATGGCTGTGATGAGAGCTCCAGTACGCTTGAGTAGATGTATTGTCTAATTTCAGGTGCTTATTGTTAGACTTGGTTAAATAGGGAGGAAAACATTCTAATAGAGATGCTTTAAACTGCCTTGGTAAGAAAGTATCCATGTTCCTGTGTTAGTTATACAGAGGAGGTCTGAAGCTGGCAGTGTAACACCCCTTCCACACATTTGGTTCTGAGCTGTCTTGAGCGCTGGTTGTGTCTGGTGGTGTAACTCTGTTGCCCCTCTTTCCTGCAGCTTCCTGCACATCGCTGTGGCCCAGGGCCGTCGAGCACTCTCCTATGTTCTTGCAAGGAAGATGGCTGCCCTGCACATGCTGGATATTAAAGAGCACAATGGCCAGGTGAGGTTCTGAAAAAAATCTTTGCACCTGCTTTGTGCACCTGAGTGCTTCTGCATGTCTGAACCTTGAGAAAGATGTGGTGAAATGCTTATTTAATATTAACCCCAAGATTTAGCCTGCATACTAATATTAACCTTGAGCTATTAATACTTCTTGGGATCACCTTGAGCTGGTAAAACTATGTGCTCTGCTTCATTTGTCCTGGCTTCCTAGTATTCATAATCACCGCTTAAATAATACCAGGTAGCTGGGGTTTTTATTTGTTTTAGTTGCTCTTTCCTGTTAGAGATCAGATGACTAATAGCTTAAATTTTCTTCTTGATGTTTGCAGAGCGCTTTCCAGGTTGCTGTGGCTGCCAATCAGCATCTCATTGTGCAGGACTTGGTTAGCTTGGGGGCTCAAGTGAACACCACAGACTGCTGGGGCAGAACGCCGCTGCATGTCTGCGCTGAGAAGGGGCATGCCCAGGTGCTCCAGGTAAGAGCGAGGCAGGCACGGCTCTGCCCCGGCCGTTGACTCTCACCCTTGGCATTAGCTGTGTTGGGAAACTCTGGAAACGCCACTCCTTCCTTTATCTTTCTGGGTAGTCTTCTGAGTTTGTCTCAGGGCTCTACACATATGACTTAAAGTGGGACTGAATTTCTCATAAAGGTTCTCATCAACATTTTTGAGTAATTTTGGGGGAATACTCTAGTTTACCAAACCAAAACAGTAAGTCTCGTCTTAATCATAGGGTCATTGAATGGTTTGGGTTGGAAAGGACTTCAAAGATTTTCTAATTTCAACCCCTCTGCTGTGTTCAGGGACATCTTTCACTAGATCAGGTTGCTCAGAGGCCCATTCAACCTGGCCTCAAACACTTCCAGGGATGCTGTTATTTATTGTAGCTTTATTGCAGTCATTGCAGTAAGACAATAAACAAATTTGAATCAGTATGTGGTTTGGATAAGACCTAAATGTGTACCTGTTCCTACTTTTGTAGGCAATCCAAAAGGGAGCCATGGGAAGCAATCAGTATGTGGACCTTGAGGCAACAAACTATGATGGTGAGTAGTTAAGAGTTTATAATTTACAGAGTTACTGGATAGTACAATATTTTATAGCTACGGATGGAACTACAATAAAATACAGTATTTCTTTGTCAGATGGAAATTTACAGGTACAATTGACATATCTGTCAGATGAAAACATGGTTAGTCTGTGTCTGTCAGGACCTCTTCCCTCTTACATGTGATTGCTGTGTTTGGCAAGGAGAGTGTAGGTTGTAACTGGCCATTGTTTAAAACATTGGAGTGCCAGTGTTAGTGCATACAGAAGCCAGAATTTGGCAGTAGAGAGCTGTTTTATTTGGACCTCTTTTCCATAAAACAGCTCTTTCTAATGTATATTTTGTAAAAAATTATATTAGAAATTGATTCTTTCATCTTCTGCTGGCTGAGAGCTCACAGTAGGCTGCTACTTCACTCTTTCAGTGATGGACAGTCCAAATCTGAAGCTGCTTGGGAGCAGTCACTGTCACCTACAAACATAGAACCATCCCTGGGCTTAATGGGGGTAGAAGCTCCTTTATCCAACCTCTGAAACAAGCAGGCAGTCAATACTTCTATATTTCATTTGTTCATTCATGATGATTTTTATTTTCTTTTTATGTTCAGGTTTGACAGCATTGCACTGTGCGGTTCTGGCCCATAATGCTGTGCTGCATGAACTGCAGAACTGTCAGCCACCTCACTCCCCTGAGGTCCAGGAGCTTCTGCTGAGGAACAAGAGCCTGGTAGAAACCATCAAGATCCTGATACAAATGGGAGCCTCTGTTGAAGCGAAAGTAAGTAAAATGCCTTAGTCTGAAGTGCCAGATCCGGAGAGAATGTGGAAACAGAATATGTCCCTTTCTCCCACGCTGCATTGCGGCTTTATTACAAAGGAAGTAGGCTAATTTGAAAGCTTCCCTACAGCTTAATTTACTCAGATGGGATGAGAATGTTGCATTTATTCAGAGCAAGGTATTATCAATGCAAATGAACCCTGGGGAAAGAGGGAGGTGACAGTCTAATTTCTAGACTAAGAATGATGCTACGCTGGCTGCAGTGAGTAGCGTTGTAGAAGTAAGAATATGTTTGGAGCACTCTGATGTACCAATAGTAGTAGGGTGCTGGTGACACCTTGTTCTTGAACTGCGAATTTTAATTAAAAACTGCTTACCTGTGCAGTTCAGGTCTGTGCCGTGGCAGGCCATTGCTTAGCCAAAATATCTAATATTGCATTATGTAAGCTTACCTGCAGATGAGATCAGGTTCCATTGTTCATTAGATGTTGATATTAAAATATATTTATTCAGATTCACCTTTGATGAATTGTAGCGCAAGTTTGTTTGCTCAACACTCTGCAGTTACTTTGTTTTCTATTTGTCTGCATGTTCCCCCTGGATAGGTGTAGCACCTCCAGGGAAGACTAAACAGTTTCTTTTTTGATAGGATCGCAAAAGTGGTCGCTCCGCTTTACATTTGGCAGCAGAAGAAGCAAACCTGGAGCTCATTCGTCTCTTTTTGGAGCTGCCCAACTGTCTCTCTTTTGTTAATGCAAAGGTAAGGTGATTTTTTCGTGATGCAGACAGAGAAAGAGAGGCTCATGCCCCCACTTTTCCTTCATGGAGTTGCCTTGTCGTCCCCAGGCTTACAACGGGAACACAGCCCTGCACGTGGCTGCCAGCCTGCAGTACCGCGTGAGCCAGCTGGATGCTGTGCGCCTGCTCATGCGCAAGGGAGCGGATCCGAGTGCCAGGAACCTGGAGAATGAGCAGCCAGTTCATCTGGTTCCTGACGGCCTTGTAGGGGAACAGGTAAAAAATTCCTACCGACCCTCTCCTTCCATCTGTCCCTATCCACACAAAAACTGTATTCCACTCCAAAAGTTTCTTTTGGGTTTTGAGTTGCAGCTCTTTCAAGGAAAAGATTTAGTAAATGCCATCCTTTAGATCTTTACCCTCAACTTCAAGATCAGGCAGAATATACAGACCTGAAACTTTAGGTTCCATGTGCAGCTTTTATTTTTTCCGTCTCAAAAGCTTTTTCCTGTCAAGATAGGCTTTGTAACCTTTCAGCATACTGGAGGCAATATTCTTTCTCTTGCTCATCTCAGTATGGCCTGAGTTCATGCTTTTATTGCTCTTATCATAATTAGTAATGACAGTTCTTAGGCCTAACAGATAAAGAAAATCCCTTTTTCCTAGAAGCTATAAAATACTTGATGAAAAAAATGACTGTTGACCTAAGACTAGTAACTTAAGCACAGCTGAGTTGCTGACTGTTGCCTTTCATCCGTTCAAATGCTGTAAAATGGAATCAGTTCTGGTGTAACTGAACACAGGACATAGCCTTGGATAAATGAATGCAAAACTAGGTCTAGGGTGGGTTTTTTTCAGATCGTGACTCATTTCAAGATGATGAATATCATGTTTTTGTCTTTTTCTCTTCTCCAGATAAGACGTATCCTCAAAGGGAAGGCGATTCAGCAGAGAGTGTCGCCGTTTTAGGCTCCATGTTTCTTGGAGTTCAGCAACTTACACTCACTGTCAGTCAGGCAGTCCTAATGAATCTGTAAATAGAGCATTTGCCTGGTGTGGGCAAATGTTAGTTGTTTCTATGAAACAAAAGTATTTTGTTCACTATTATATAGTGGGTTACATAAGAGTAAAAAAAACCCCAGACCCAACAATCCAATTCCTCCAACCAAAAGGGAATGCTTCATTCCCAAATATGTGGAACAGTTTCCTGGCTACCTGTATTTCATAGCTATGGCGAGACTGATTTTATTTAAACAGCCATACAGATAAATTCTAGACAAGGGCAATTCTACAGGAATTTTTTCTTTTTTTAATGTTAGAGAGGGGTGATACAGGTCAAAATTGCAGAGATTGTTGTTGTGTTTTTAGTAACACTCAAGTGCAAGAGAAATGAAATATTTTTGAAGTTGAACATTTATTTATGTAACTTTGTGGCTTTGTTCCAGTATCTTGTGCAGGATTGTATATAGTCACTGACATTATTGTACAGCTGTATAGTTCTAAGAATCTCTTGATCACTTGGGGAAGGATCTGAAGAAACAAGTTCCTTGATCTTGAACTTGCAAATTACATACAGAGTTTTAATACTATACTAGTGCAAATTGGGTATATTCTGTTGTTCTGAAAGACTGAAGATGGAAAGAAGAGTTCAGATAGATTGTCCCTGGCACTGATTTGTGCATGCTTTTGGAGTTGTTAATAAAACATGAAAAGCTATGCTTCTTCAGGGGACTGTGTCAGTTTTTATTGTACCCAGTAGGGTTTTTTTTTTTTTTGATAGAACAGTAGATTGAGAGAGGAGGATCGTGATTTTTATAGTATGTGTGTGACTTGTACTTTAAGGGATATGATCCTGATTCAGTGCAAGTGTTTGGCATGCACTTCACTGTCGATGCATGCTGAAATCTCTCAATGTTAGTTATAATACTTCAACATGTGTAAGTCTTACTAGCGTTGGTGAGGCTTAAGCACATGCATAAGTAGCTTGCTGAATTGGGCTCTAGTTAATGCTAGAGACTTAATGTTTTCCACCTCCTAAGCAGAGTTAGTCCATTTATGGTTTTACCTTATAGGTATAGTGGCTAGCAAAGTCATATTTGAAGTTAACAGTTTTTCTATTTTTAAATAATTATTAATGGAAAATTTATACTAATGATGTTGTATACTTGTATTCTGTTGGATAAAACTTCCTCCTATCACTTTCTGAATGATCCATGCTGGGCTGTAATCCAGTAATATGTTCTTTGTATGGTCTTTGCTCTTAAACTGTTTTTTCATCACGTGCAGTTCTCTGTTGTAACCATTTAATTAGTCTGATTGTGCTGTTCTGGCAAAGTATGTCTTGTAGACAAGCTAAATGAAAAAATCTGATATACGAAGGCTTAGTTGCAATGTATTTCTTGAAGGGTTATATGTAACTTGTGTTTGAATAAACATGCTAATTAAATTTTGGTGGTTACTGTGTGTGATACAAATAATGACAAAGAAGTCAAGCTTGAGGTGAAACTGATTTAGCATGGTAATACTGTGAGCCTGAAAAGCCGTTTGCTAAGATGAAATGAAGTCTTGCCATCCTGCTGTTTATGCTTTCTCTTGTTTGGTGCTGGTGTTCTGGGTCATGCACTGTGCAGTTGTATTGCCTGTAAATTTAGCAGGTGTGCCCCAAATCGAGTTAATAGTCACCAGGTTGGAACCTGAACACTTGTCCCTGCATACTCAAAGGAATGACAGCAGTTCTGACAATGTTGTATTCTCCCCATGACTTCCTTGCCTTGGTCCTCAGTTCTGGCAGCTCGGGCACAAGTGTCACCCTAGCACAGGTGGCAGTCTGCGTTAGGAAATAGGGCCATACACATGGGGATGGGCTGTTGTTGCCTCACAGATGGTGATAAGATGGTTCTGAGCTGGCAGTGACCCTTCAGGGCAAAAAGCTGTCATCACAGCCTGTCCCAGCTGAGCATGGAGCTGGAGAGATGGCAATAGCTGAGATAAAAGTGGATGCAGCATTAGGATCTGTAAGAAAAGAAAGGAAGAAAACCAAGAGGGCTTCTATGTTACTGTCTGAACCTGCTGTCCACCCTGCCTTACTGCTGCTTGTGGTGAGGGTGAGAGTGTGGGGATTGCAAGAGGCCCAGACCTGTGGAGGAGCTTCCTTGCAGGGAGCAGCAGAGTAAACTAGGGACAGTCCTGCAGAGCCATGACAGGCCAGAGAACCTGAGTGGGGGTGAACTCATTCTCCCTTCCAGCATGAGAGCTGGAAGCTATTGATGAAGGTACCAAGCACACAGAAAGCAATAGGAAATGGAATTGAATTTCTCATTAGGATATGCAAAGATGAAATGGCACCTCTTTATGCGAACAGCTAATTGTGTCTAGATTGTGTTGAAGATGCTGTCATCTGCACCTCTCACTGCAAGTGACCCTGCCTTGGGTGTGTATTTTTTATTTGTACAAGGAGCCTGATAGTACTGTTTCCAGTTAATTTTCATTTGCTTTATAGGAGATGATTACACAGGAAAAAGAGTTGTTGGTGAGATATTCTAGTCCTTCAGGTCAGCCTGATCTGACTGCCTGGCACTCCTTTCTGGGTGGCATTGGCTGAGTCATCTCACATAGGGATTAAGTACCCTGGGCTTGTAAGGCTGGCAGAACATTGGCACGTGCTCAGCCAGTGCTTGAGCATGAAGTAGGTGAGAGGCATTTAGCAAGCAGTGTGGTGCTTTCTGTAGCACTTGTACCCTTCTGGAAGGGGCACTCCAAGTCAGAAAATTCCTAGGGGGAGGCTGAAGTGTTTGAAGCTAACTTCATCTGCCTGGAGCGTAATTTCATTGTCTGGAGAGTTCAGTAGGTAATTTCACAAGAAAGCACCCCTGCTCTAACTGACTCATTTTCTCTCCTATGATCTTGGCAAGGTCTGGCATATCTGACCCAATTTAACTAGCTATTAGAAACAGTTCCTTTTTACTGAAGGCCAAGCAAAACAAACTATTTATCAGGCTAACAGTGTTTCCCTGATAACTTATGGTTCTCAGGAAGTGCTGAATAGCTTTTATTGATGTGGATGTAGGCTCACCACTTATTTCTCTGGTGGCAGTAGAGACAGAAGAGTCTCTGGCTTGGGTCCGAGCAGGAATATTAAGACACATGGTACTTTGTTCCCAGGATGTTTCTAATTTGTTTGTCTAAGTAAGCCAAACCTCAGTAAAGGGTTGCTTTTTTGATTTTTGTGGGATACTCATCTGGCTAGAGTGGTGGAAGGTGGCAATCCATGACTTACAAGAAATGTGTTCTGCTTCTGGAGATGGAAAATGTACATTTCCCACATTCATTGCTCATTTTATATTTTTATCAGAAAACAAAAACATAGCCAGGAAGTAGGTTCTTAGAGAGGCTGGGTGTGGTAGAACTGACTGCGAAGATACGACATGAATTGTTGATTTCAGCACTAACACAAAAGTGATAAGTGGTAAATAACAGAGCTGGTCCCGTCTCTTGGATCAGGCTCTGGCAATGAACTGCTTGTTCTTCTTACCTGACGGTTTGCTGGTCTGGTTGCCTTTCTTTTAAAAATATATATGCTCTCCTGTGTAAGGGAAGAGCTGAGGATGATTGCAGTGCAGTGAACATGTAAAGATAAAGAACAGGTTCCTGCAACTAAGCATCTGCCAAAAACTGACCTGGTATTTCAACGCATTCAAATCCTTCTATTGTTACCTATTACTTTTCGTGTTTGGTGATATTCTTGGCCTGAGATACTGATGGCTTGGGAGGGAATGCTCATTTGTACACAAAGCCCATACGGTCAGCTCTTTTCCTGGCAAAATTTCCCAGCTGTTGTTGGCTAGTGGTCCATTGTCTAGTCTTACAATATTTCCTTAGATTTGATTGCTAATAGCAAAAAATCTCAGGGCAGCACTAATGAAATTGGGAACCACATTAGTGCAGAAGTCCTACACCTGAGGTGGTCTCTTTTGTAATAGTGGAATTTAGAGGCTGGTTTCTTCTTCAGGGACCTATCTCAGACTTGCTGGAGAAGAGTAAAATATCTTGGGCTGGGTTTTCTTAGTGTCTGTTTTCAGCTTTTGTGATTGAGGCTGTCTCAATAAGTCTTTGTTTTAACTGGTAATCCTTACTCTTAGCTCTGAAAATGTGATCTAGGCTGTTTTGAGAAAGTGATTGCTGGACTAACCAAGTTATACTTCACACGTGTTTTTCCCCTTAGTTTCTGGTGAAATTTTTCCCTTCCCCATTGCTAGTCAGAAAGCCTGAGGGAAAGATGACTGAGGTGGTGCTTTAGATTCAGAAGGGTGAGCAGGCAGTTGAAAGAAGTTGCACATTTCTTCTGTAAGATGTGTCTGGGCTGCAAGGCAGACGGAAGAGTCTGAGTGAGCAGTCTTGTGGATGCAGTGCAGAGATGCTTTTGCACATGCTTAATGAAAGCTTGTAGTTCTGTTCAGATGGTCTTGGTCACATAGGTGACCTTTTGGTACCACAGTGAGTCCCATCTTTTTCTAAGGTAGGTCATGGTATCAAATGCTCAAAATAAAAGATTTCTTCAGCAGTGCTGAGTTCTTTCCATTGACTCAACCTGGGAGAGAGGTAGAACTTGGGTCATTGCAGTCCATGGCTCCTTAGGACAGCCTTCAGTCCATCTCGAGGCTTTTGTGGGAAGGCCCAGAACTGCCCCATAAGCTTCAGACCAAGGCTTGCCATGAAAAAGGACAGGGACTCCATAAACACTGCTATTTCTAGCTGGCCAATAAATCCTGAAGAGCTGAGCACGTACATCTTGTTGTTTATCCACAGGCAGAACACAGGTTCTTGCCCAAGGACTTTCACTGCACTAAAAACAGCCCAGTAAGTGATGCCAATAAATTTGGCGTTTCCGTAGGAAGAATAGGAAGTTTGTGGTCACAGTGATGAAAAATCCCAAGAGTTTTGCTTATGGTGCTGCCTGTGTCCTCTGCACTGTGCTGCAGCTGGATGTACTGTGTAGGAGTAGGAACTGGGTCACCAGTGACAGCCCACATGCATTTTGAGGGGAAGTGTTTTAGGAGCAATTTGAGAAAAACCATCAAGATAGTAGCGTGCTATTATCGTTATTCATCAGTAGATTTCCAGGTGGCTTCAAAAGCCAGGAGTAATCACTTGTTCCATTAGCTAGATAAGAAACCAGAAGCAGGGAGAAGGAAAGAAGTTAATCTGAAGATACTCAAAGAACCACAGGAGCTCCATCCAAAGGCTGTGAAGGCTTGCAGTTATCCTTCTAGATGCCTGCTTTTTCTAAATTTGCCAAATAACACAATGAGTGTTATTTGGTTAATGACTGATCTATCGCTCATTCATGATCCTTCTGTAGGTCATTCACGTTGGGTTCGTGTGTTTTGCGTGCTCAGTTTGAAGACCCTGCCTGTGATACGGCTTGTGCTCACTGCTAGGATTGCTATTTGGAGCAGCCATTGGACAAAGCCTCAAAATGAGCTTTTTCACTGGAAAGATTTAATCTTTCTAAGCCCTGATTGCTGGAATAGGAAGACAAAAAACAGACTCAGACTAGGAAAAAATGGACCAGAGCAAACTGAGTATGCTGCAATGGAAGGGAACTCTGAGCTTGACCCATGTCTCTAGACTCACTGCATTTTGTGAGGATTTGAGGCAAAACTAGGAAAACCTTTTTTAAGTGAGGCAAAATCATATAAAGACATTCTAAAAAGCTGGTCATGAAACATGCTTAATGGCTTTCTTAAAAAATAAAAAGAAGAGCTAAGTCAAACTGAGGAATAAGCATTTTTCTTGATGGTCTGAGCTTTTAATGGCGTCTAAGACATCACCATGAATGGTGGTTTATGAAATGGAGCTTTATGAAATAAGTCTTCCTACTGGGATAGAGGTGTGGAGATTCAGCTCAGGACACGGATGACTCATCAGGAGGTAACTATGCCGCTGGGTCAGCTGCTCTGGTGCTTGGGATGGATGGACCTCTCTTAACAACAATACACATGGGAGGGAAAAATAAAGTCTTTAAGAATTAGCAGACAGGATGCTTTAATGCTTTAATTTTTTTTTATTTTTACACAGCTTTTATCCACTTCTGTTCTAGCCCCTGGCTCTAGTCTCAGGCTGGTATGGTTATTCATTTTCTCAAACTTTCTCACACATGTCTGTGAATAAAAACCATGCATATGTAGAGTAAGTTTATAATATGGATCAATTTATTTTTGTACTCTGTAGGAGAATTGTATGTATATATATGCATGCAAAATGTAAGTATGTAAAATGTATTGTGTGGGAGTACACAAGGCAGCAAAACTCTTTCAAGAAGATGAATCTTTTTATCCAGGAGTAATTCATTACTTCAGAAGATTTTACCTTCTTTTGTTAAAAATAGAAACTTTTCCCAAGCTATTCTCTTGAATTTGCAAATTGAGTGCACTAGTGAAAACCAAAGCACTATGAAGAATAAAAATCAGGTTTCTAATGATTTTCTGTCCTGAGAATGAATGCCAATGTAGACTCTCCCATGCCTAATGAGGATGAAGCACATTCCTTGGCTGTTGGTGAGGACCCTAATGTCCTCCCTGTTTCTTGATAAATCCAAAAATCTCAATGCCTGTGTGAAGCAGTAAGTCTTGCCATCTCTGCTCTCTGTTTCCATAAGGAGAAGGACCCCAGGAAAAGTGTTTTGCATGTACCTTTTGCATGTTGTGGCACAGAGGGTTGCGTTAACACTGCAAAGGGTTGATCTGCCACCTGGAAACCAACATACAATGCACCAGCAAGTTCTGGTCCTCACCCAGGGCTGAAACCTGTCTGTGCAACCAGTAGTGCAAAGGCAGGTACCTTTGTACTTTATTATAGACACAGTAAACAAAGAAATTTTGTTTCTTCTTCCTTAGCTGTCATAATGAAATTTTATTATTGTAGTGGTTTTATCTGCCTTCTGATGAACATGAATGTCGTTAGCCTGTTTCCCACGGTCCCTGCATCCATGTCTCAAGGAGCGTCTCCTGATTCCAGGGCAGCCATGCCTCGCGTCCTCAGCTGGAAGAGCAGGCTGGGCTGCGGTGACTGCGGCTGGGCCGGGGGACAGCCGATGGGAGGGAGCACTGGAGCAAACCTGACCGCTGGTGTGCGGTCGCTGGCCACTCGCTCCGTTTGAAGCAGTCTGAGCTTGGGATTGGCATTCTCAAGCTTGGATGTGGAGAGCAGCGGGATGGGTGTGCACTTCTGTCTGGCTGGCTTTGGGCACCGGGCATAAGCGAGTGAGAGGTATCCTTGCTGCAGGGACATAGCAGTCATCTCCTGTTTGTCTGAGCTGGACAGAGCAGGAGCACCAGGAACATGGCTAATAAGCTTCATGTGCTTTCTAGGAAGGTGCTGTAAAGATGCAACAAGAGCTGTGGAGAAGGCAGGCTGCTCCTTTTGTCTTCCTGCTCCCAGATCAATGCCTGGACTCCTGTTTCCCCTCTCCTGTGGAAGGACAGTCCTTTGCTCCCCAGGCAAGTGCTTGGTTGTCACTCCTTAGCTGGGGCTGCAACTATGAAGTCCTCCTGCCCCTTCCTCATGCTGCCTGTGCTCTGCAAGCCCAGTTTTGGCACATTCCTTCAGGGATCTGCTGGTGGCTGCTGCCCTCCCCCAACCTTGCATCCATTCCCCCCCAACAACCTCTGCCCCAAGAGCTGTTGTTTGAAAGAGCTGGGTGCAGGGACAAGTGCAATAGGGGCCCTACTTCAAAAAGATGCGTCTTCCCTGATCACTGGCTTGATATCTTCCCAAAGGCCTCCTGGCGCAGATGGGTATTCAGGGAAGATTTGAATAAGGAGAGGGAGGAGGCCTGACTGCTTCATCTGGGACTCCATCATTCGCTCACCATTTGTGTACAGACTTTATACGCTGCCGTGGCATTGTCCTTGTTATCATGCTGGTGGCTCTGGTTCTTGCTCTGCCTGTTTATTTTTACTCCATTGTTGAATTTACTGCTCCTGAACTCTTTATTCTTGTTGGCTCCTGATAAATTACTGTCTCTTATTAACCTTAAATTACTTCCCCTTAACAACCTTTAATTATTTGCTGCCACCATATCTTGGTGCCACATCCTCTTAATTAGCGTTGCCATACCAGTAGGGACTCTTCTGTGCCTTTGTTAAAGCCATTAGCTTTGCTTCTGGCTTGCCTTGGCCACTCTCTCATCTTTTCATACTCCTGCTTCCCCATACACTTGTATCTTGCATTGATACTGTGGATCATCCTTCCTGTCCTTTCCTGTGAACCTCTATGGTCCTACTGTAAGCCTCTGGCCTTGTCCTGTGCCACCAGGTCCCTGTTGCCTTGTTCTTTCACAGCGTACATCACACCTGCCTTTTTTTGGACACTGGAGAGTGTTGGTCAATTTATTTTATTTTTTCTCTCTGTTCTCTGTTTGCTTTTATGCATTCTTTGATGTCCTCTGTCTGTCCAGCTTCCCCCATCCCTCTTATTTCTCGCTTTAATAGTGGTTTTGGTTTCTTTTCTCTGCTGGTGTCCCTATTCCTTTGGTGGGATACACTTTGCAACTTTCTCCTCCCCTTTGCTGACAAACTTCATTTTGAGACCTGTTTTTTACTCAAGACTAGTGCTGATGACTCTTTGTTGACTCTTTTCTTGAGCAGCTCCCAAGAAACTATCTTACTGCATTCAGTCCACCATATCTAGCTCTGGTACTTGTTTACCATAGAATCATGGTCTGGTTTGGGTTGGAAGGGACTTTAACGATCATCTAGTTCCAGCCCCTGTGCCATAGGGAAGAACAACTTCCACTAGACCAAGTTGCTCAAAGCCCCATCCAACCTGGCCTTTTCCCGATTTTCTGCTCAGGCTCCAAGTTGGAGCACTGTTTCTGTGCTTGGGCAGTCAGATCCTGCCTCTCCTCATGCCTTTGAGTGTTCCACGTCTATGGAGCTTAGGATTACCAAGCTGTTACAGCATTCAGTGTCCCTCACCACTCTGCACTGTGCTCTGTGTTGCTGTTCCCAGAGCTGAACCCATTTCCAGCCTCACCACTGCGTCCATCTTCTCTCCTGACCATTTTCTAACTTGTGCAAGTCCTACCGGCTTTCTTTTGTAGTACCACCAACATGTTTCCTTTTTGTGTTGGCTACTACTGAAGTGCTGACTGTGGAAAAGGCAAATTGAAACTTAGGAGACTAGAAGAAGAAGGAAAAGTGGTCAAACCTAGAAACAGACAAACCCTGCTGATGAGCCTGGAATTAATCTGTTCTACCACCTTAGTCTCCTTTTCAAATTCATCTGGTCATAACCCATTGCTGAAAGGTCGAGTGCCTGCTTCTCTCCCTCATGTGCAGGGCCCAGCACTCCCGCAGTCCTGCAGCCCCTGTGCCTCTCTGCTCACCCATGCTGAAGGCTGGCACAGCCTGCAGCTCACCCTCCTGCCCACCCTGCACATGGGGCTTTGTCTAGAACAGCCATCCTGCCCCTCAGTGCAGGGGCCAGCAATTTCCATAGTGTTGCCCTTCCTTTCCTAAAACTGGACCATGAAGATTTCCAACTGCTGTCTGTGTTTACCCAGAAGTGTTTTCTTTGCTGTGCCATGTCTTTGTGGCCTAGGCCATGTGCCTCATCGATGCAGCTGATGGAGGCTGGTGAGGCCATGGCGTTTTGCTGGTACTGGGGAGCCTTCTGCAGAGCAACCTTTGTTCAGGAGCCTCATTCCCCCCAGCCAGCACTGTCAGTTCTCAGGACCTGTCTGCTTGCTCCGAGCATTCGGCAAGATTGCGGGAATGATTCTGTCTGTGTAAGTCATTAGTTTAACTAATATTGTATCTCTTTATTGTAAAAACGTTCTTTGAGGTTGATTAATGAGGAGTGGGAGGAGATAAAATGAACTCTGGTTTTGCAGGTGAAACACCATTCCTTTAAAACAAAATTCTTGTAATGTTAAAAAAAAAATAAACCCACTTAAAAGAAACCTCTACTTCTTCCTGTGGGGAGACTGTTTCCCACAGAAAGTCGTACTTTATCCCCCCCACCCCCTTTTTTTTTTTAAGCAAGATGTTCTCTGCATGTCCTATCTGCCTATCTTCAGTCTTTCTCTTAACAAAGTGATAACATCTTGGATCACCAGGATGTACGCCGGTGGCTTGTCCCTTCAAAACGCGTCAGGTGCATAACATAAGGTATGGAAATGCTGTGATATCTCAGAGTGGGGGACACAGCTGTCTGACTTTCCTTCCGCAGTGCCATGGCAGCTGTCAGCTCCTGCTACATCTCACAGGGCCTCTTGCACAACGTGTTGTTGACTCAACAATAAATCTCAGCAGACTCTTAAGATGTCCATGTGAAAATCACTCTCTTTGTAAACAAATGTGCCCAAGAGCGAGCGTGGTGCCCAGCTCTCCCTGTGGTACCCCAGCTGCTCCCCAGGAGATGGGAGGCTGCTGTGGCCAGGTACATCCCGGTGTGCTGCTGCGGAGGGGATGGCACAGCCCCTGTCTGCCCAAAAACACCTTCCTCTGCCAAGGCTGGCAGAGACCTTGCAGACTGCAACAAGCCCGGGAAAAGCTTCCTTAGGTGTGGTTCCTGACTGTCATGTCCTTATGAGAAAGCCGTGGGGAAGTTTGTGTTAGGCCGATTCTCTTGCTAAAAAGAAGTTCAGCTTCCAAGTCTGTCAGCGCAGCTGGAAACTTCATTCCAAGTGGAGATGCCTTAGGGAAAAAACAGTGTAGAGTGACCCTGCAGCTCTTGTAGCTGTCCTTGCATGCTATTTCTAATACCACCAGCCTCTTTTGGTGCGTAGCTTAATAGCACCTTGGCAGTACCCATGGTGGTGGGGGAGAAATTCCTGCTTGGCTCTTGCAGAGGTCACAACTGTAGCGCTCTCACAAGATGTTCAGTGTTCTCCAGTTGTGTTAAAGATGGCCTTTTGCTTTTTCTCCACAAGACATGCTAACCAGAAAAGAAGGCCCTAGTAAACAGATTTGGAAATACCTGGTCATTTTGATTGTATGATACACAATGGCCTTGAAAGCAACCCTGGTGCATCAATGTGGGGTTCCCTTTTCCGCAGGTGTCTCGTGCTGGTTGGGGTGAGGATGGGCTGTGAGATTGTTCATTTAGCTGCAGAAGCAGAGATTGGGCTGCTGAGCAGAAGATGGATGAATTTGCTCAAAAAAATCTGTGTTTGGCTGCAGCCCAGTGCCTGTGTGCCTTGGCATGCCATGCGCAGAGATGGGCGAGGAGCAGGAGGGGCAGGCGTGGGGGGATAGGCCTTGGCACCGCGGCAGAGCGAGCGGCGCGCCTGCTCCGACAGAAGAGGGTGGGAGGTGATGGGAACCTGGGAGCTCTTGGTGGCATGGCTCGGCTTGCTCTCTTCTGCCCTGCCAGGCCGGGGCCCTGGCTCTCCCTGCTGCTATGCTCCCATTCCACATTTTCCTTGTTGCTTTTCTTTGCTTTCTGGTGAGCTAAACCTTGTTTTGGAGGGAGAGAGGGAGTGGTGCAAGTGAAAGAGATCTTCAGCAGTGGGGAAAGCAGAGACTTGTTCTTAAAACCTTCTCTTGTCTTCCCCTTTCCTACTCTCAGAGGAGCAGCAAAGCACTCCCTGTGTCTATGCAGAAGCTTGCCTGGGATGCTGGCACCAGGAAGATGCTCTCAGACCCCAAGGTGCTCTCTTGCGACCCCTCTTGCAAAGCTGTCCATGCAAATGTGTGTATGAGAGCACGGGGAGGGCCAAAGCGCAAAAACATCCTGTTAGTTCCGCACGGGAAAGCTCATCATCACACACAGCCCAGCCCGGAGCTGTGTGCAAATTCCTGAGGCAGGCACAGGGATAGAGGTCTGCATGATGGGAATTGAGTTTGGTGTTAATCATCACAACATCACAGTAGACTCCCAGTGTCTCTAGTGCAGGGATTTTGGAAGAGTGACTCTCTGGGTGCTATCAGAAGACATGTAAATGCATGTAGAGCCAGCTCATGCACCCGGCAGGGAACAAGCCCTCCCTTAAGGAAGGAGTGGGTGGCCCTGCTAGTTGTCTGGGCCTGAGAGGTAGGAAACACCCCAATGTCAGTCCTGGCTCCAGAAGCAGGCAACACAACTGTGTTGGTAATTGCAAGCAGTGCGGGGATTTTTGATGGCCCTACCCCACACTGGTTCATTCCTGTCTGGAAGGAAAGAGATGTTTTTCTGCAGTGGGCAAAGGGGAGTTGTGATCTCCTCTCTATTCCAGTCACATCCAGTTTACAGCATTAGGAGTGGCACTGGCACAGCCATCCTGGGGGCATGAGAAGCCTTAAATGCCTTCTTGACATTTCTTTATACATCAGCTGTCACCTTTGTGGCATGGATGTAGTAAGGGAGCCCTCTCCCAGGATAAGTCACAGACAGCAGGGGTAGCTCATTATTGGGCAGAGTGGGGGATGCAGAAGCTCTGCCATGTCCCCTCTCCCTCTCTGGGAAAGGCTGCTGAGGTGCTGGGTGCCAGCAGCACCCTCTCTCTTGGGTGCTGGATGCCTGGGCTTCTCTGCTTCCCTTGGCAGCGGTCCAGGTGACTGCTCCAGTGCTGTCCCCGTGTGGGTCACACAGCTCCATGTGGGTTCTGGTGTTGGGGGATTCAAGAATGTGTTGTTTTGGGGAGGGACATGGTGGCAAGCTGCCAGCATGTAGTTGGGGGAAAGTCTTGTTTCCTTGAAGACTGTTTCTCTGAACAGAGTGCCCTGCCCTCAGTGAAAGACCCATCTCCCCCAAGGAGGGCTTGACATGGATCCATCCAAGGTTTCCAATCACTGGTGCCAGCTTTTGCAGGACAGAGGACATCAGAAAGTGGTGGGAATGGACCCCAGCTCTGGGATACAGGTTGAGACACTAGGTTTTGCCCCATCCTTCCTCATGCCCACTCCCACCAATCGCCACCTCCTTGGCAGGTGTTGAATAGCCTCAGTGACCCTTCCCCCACACTTTTCTCTTTTTTTAAAGAGTTATTTTTAACCTGGACCCCTTCAATGTCTGCTCACAGGTTTGATCCCAAGGCCAACTTTGGGATCCCATTAAGACAGACAAGCCCTGCAGCTTGGGGATGGAAGAGCAGCAGCATAGGGAGGAAGATGATGGGTAAAAGAAGCTGGCCGCTGTGCTGCAGTCACCTTCTCCCAGATTGTATGGTGAGGGGATTGTGCTGGAGATTGGCCCATCAAGGCAAAGTGATGGTGGCTCAAGGAGCACTGAAGCCTGCTGGGTCTGGGTGGTGGTTTGAGATCTGCTCCTGATATGGTGAAATCCTGAGTGCCTTGTGGGGATGTGCAGGGAGGTGAGGTTTTGTGACTGGCTGTAGAAGGGTGTGGAGGGCCTTCCTTGTGTTTCTGAGAGGTTACAGCAAGTGCAGAGGGTGAACAAAACTAGTCAGTTGGTAAGACAAGGCTATAATTAAAGACTTCCAACCTCCTTGCCTGACCTAATTTCTCTTAAATCGAATCTTATACCTTTTTCAGCTTTTCCTTACCCAAGGAAAAATGCAAAGTAATGCAATTAGGTTCAATGAAGAAACAAATGGTACAAAACCAATAAGTGATAAAAATCTAATTTGATCTCCTATAAAGCGGTGGTCTTTCTGCTGCTTCCTTGCACTGGCAAAACCTCAGTTGCCAAGGGGACCTTTGCCTCATCTATCACTCAAAAATATAATTTCCCTTTACTTTTAACACCCAAAGCCTCCAACCAAACACTTAGTGTGCATAAAGCTTGCATCAAACAAACCAGGGCGATTTCTCCACTACTGCAATTAACTTCCAGCACTATTCCTCACTCTCAAATAGCTGGGATACTCTTGCAAGGAGACTGTGGCTCACCAGAGCCTTGAGGCCCCATACAGGACTGCTCTGGCCACTTTTCCTACAGCAAATCTTTTCTTTCTTCCCCAGGAAAGTATTCCATTTTAAGTGTGAGCACATGTCTCCCTGAGCACTGAGGGCTCACCTCTGCCTGTGAGACTGGAGCTGGAGCTGGCAAACGGCTCTCCTTGGTGCCCACATGTTGGAAGCACAACACCATAAGGTGTGGGATATCCTTTCGGTGAGTTGGAGTCAGATGTCCTGGCTGTGTCCCCTCCCAGCTTCTGATACACCCCCAGTGCACTCATGGGCAGGGCAGCCTGAGGAGCAGAAAAGCTCCTGATGCTGTGTAAACACTGCTCAGCAGTAACTAAAATATTAGTGTGCTCTCAACACTCTTTTGGTCACAAATCCAAAACACAGCGCCATATGAGCTGCTATGAAGCAAATATCCCAGTCAAAACCTGTACACCTCTTATTTCCAGTGAGGAGGCTAAGTCAGAGCTTTTATCCTGGTATTTTGTCACAAAAAGGATGAAAGATGGATGAGATTTGTAGGTAAAGCTATAATATTTTATTAAACCAACTGTTATAACTGCAAAAAATGAAGACACTCCTTTAGGAACAGGGTCATTCTTTGCTTTTGGGCTGTAGGCATGACAACTAGGTTTTTTTCCACCTGCACCAATTAGCTTAGTAAAAGACAGGTTTGCAATTGTGCACTGAGAGCAGGTGACTGCCTCTGTTCTACTGAGGCTACAACAAGGTAAGAAGTATAAAAGCAACACCTGAAGAGGAGTCGTCCTTCAAGTATACAGTGAGTGTATAAATCAGGTCAAAGAAACGAACAAATTAACCTGTCAAATTCAATAACTCAACATGGCATGTAACCCAAAGTTCAACTTTGTATAGGCTTTTATTGCTTGCTCAGGATCAACTGCTCCAGTACCCCGCTGCTGTTCGTGTTTCTTTTGAGTGTGAGTGTTAGCGCTGTTATTTCAAAGACAAATCCAAAACACAAGCACTGGACTTTGGGTTTACACTGTTTGTGCTTGGGAATTGAAATTTTTTAATGGAATTTTTCTTTATCACCTAGAGAGAGAGTGTGTGAGAGAGAGCAAGCAAGAGGCAGATTTTTACATATCTACATCATCATGAATTTCAAAGGGCTTTACAAATCCTACTCTTCCAAAATCTACTAAAATGCTATGCTTTGCATATGATTATATGAAGCTCATTAGTAAGAGTACTAATGAGCCTCTACACACCCGAGGCAGATAAATGAGGTTCCAGAGTAAAATGATTTGCTTAAGGTCAGACTCCTGTAAGTTGACAGCAGAGCTGGAAATAGAAACCATTGTTTCCCAGTCCCTTGTACCATATTCCCACGGATGGAATGTGTTGTGTTTTTTTTTTTTTTTAAGATGAAAACACTGCTGTTTGTTCATGCTGTTTCATTTCTCGTGTTTTCAATGTAATCTTCACAAATGCAAATGTCCTGACCTAGAGCTATATAAGGCCTTCATTAAAGCCTCTCCACAATACCAGTCTTCATGCAATTGTATAAAGCAGAAGGGGTAGCCCAATTTAACAATTCCCACGCCTCATAAAATGATTGGCCTAGTTTCTTTAAAGTGGGTTTAAGCCATAGCCCCCAACATGATTAACACGGAAGCCACACTATTAATTGTCTATCTTCTGCCATTAAGGTAGTGAGTTGCTGGAAAGTGAGGCAAACAGTGTTTGTCTTTCATGCCGTAATAGACAATTTTGCATGTTTTTTTATCTCTATTTTCAGTCTGCAGTGGAGCACACTGACCTTCCTCCTCCCTTCTCCTTTGACAAGCTGTAATTGGGATGGGGATGAGTGCAGGGAGGTGTGGAACTGGTGCTGCACAAGAGAAGTTCCAGTGCAGGCATCATGGCTCTGTCCTGGACGTGGGCAGCCACCGAAACACCCCAAGCCCACGTCCCAGAGAGAAACTGGGGACAGTGTTTCCACTCCTGGGATGGAGGCCGGCTAACAGTTGTTAGAAAGCTGCCTAGAAACTCCTGGTTGTCCCATTCAGAAGGTACTGCACCTCCCTGACAGTGTGCTTTACCTGTGAATGGTGAAACCTCCTCTGTTCTCCTGCCCTTCTCTCCATGAGTGCCTTTCCTTCCCTGCTCTACATACATGTCTCCTCGCTTCCCTGAACAGCTGTTGCTCTTGTCAACAATTTTGAGTAAGGCCAGTGAAAGGGGTTTTGGCAATTCTAGGCTTGCAGGAAGACTTGTGGCCCAGAAAAAAAAGCAAATATACACAGACATACATATGTATGTATACACACATATATGCATGTATACATATACATGTGAGAGAGAAGGCAAGGGAGCGAGCCTGCCAACAAACCTCCCATGTGAATATGCGTGTGTGCTTTTTGGCAGGGCACATGGGACTTTGTGCCTGCACATTCTCTGCCATTCCTACATACTCTTCTTATCCTGAGCCCATTTTACGCTTGAATGTCTGGAGACAAAAAAACATTCGCTGGGATAGCGGTGCTGAGGAAGCCAATGGCACCCGTGGTCATGGTTTGCCAGCCTTTGTGGTACTCGTGACACAGCTCATCCATCCCTGGCCAGATGTTGTATTCTCCACCAGCTCTCAAGCCAGCACTGGTAATGCTGGCAAGAGCAGTAGGGTATAAAAAAAAGGCAGAACTTCACTTGTTGTATAAACCAAACAGATGAAGAAACATTCTGCTACTTATCTCAGCAGGGCTGAACCAAATGATGGCCACAGAGTTCAAATACCTCACGTTGATTAAAATTGGGGTTTTTTTTGTAGGTTATCTGAAAACAGATACTTCAATGCACTGACACAATAGCAATAAAAGCTGTAAAACTGTGTTCTTCTTTTGGCACTAGCCCATTGTAAACAGTGAGCTACTGGGCTTAATGAGGCAATTCTGTACCATCACTTTTAATAACTGAATGTTTGTCTCCCGGCTATTCAGGTGGGCTATTACTGGTATTTAATATTACTGGCAATGTTGTTATATATTTTATGCCAGTGCTGGCAAAGAACAAGGTGATTCTTCCAGATAACAGCCCTGCAATAGTATTTTTCTTGTTTTAACTGAGCGAAAGGCCAGGCAAAGCCACTGTACACTTGTATTTAGCTTTGCCTTTTCCTTACAAACTTTATTTCAAACACTGAAAGAGTTAAATGAAATAATTACAGGCGTGTAAGCATGTTGATTCTAGCTTCTGTTATGGCAAACACAAAAATGTATTGACCTAAAAGGTAAATGTTGATTGAAGCAGAAAACTGACGTCAATATGAACTCCAAAGTATTTAGTATCTTGATGTTTGGCACATGAACACCATGGTGTATATATAGTGTGAAATACTTAGGTTTGTTTTAATTAGATGTATGATAAACTGGTGATTGTGGTTCTCATTTCAAGTGTAACAATTTACAGCATGACTAATTCTCCTGAAAAACCCGAAATTGTCAGCAACAATCTGGAGGGCTGAGCAAACTGTCAAATTATATCTATGGGGTTTTCAGAGAAAAAGATTCATGTACTCTTCTTAGTCTGCCCAAATTTTCAGGGTGATTTTTTTCTATCCAGCACGTTCTGTACCAATATTTCCTCCTCACTCAGAAATGTGCTTGATGGAGATCAGTTTGTGGTGGAAGATGTAGATATTTGGTTCCAGCACCATGACTCTCTCCCCTGTAGATGTGCTGGTGCTGGTTTGGGATTCTCCCCCTCCCCTTGCCTCCCACAGCGCAGACTGGGCCCCTTGCACACCACTGTCAGCCTTTCTTTGTGTGAATGAGTAGATCTGACATCATGTTTTTCTCTGTCCACAGCTCTGTACAGCACTGGACTATCTCCTGAGAGTTTGGCAGCTCTGGGAAAGTTCGTCTGCTGGGGACAGGGTGGCAGAAAGGTTGAGTCCTGTTGAAGCACTGTGGGTAGCTCAGAAAAGTCCATCAGTGTGCCTGCTGGTGGGTCCAATAACACCTCCACCATGTACAAAACGAGGGCAAATTTTATTTTACCTTTCCACTAAATCCCCCCTTGCAGAGTACAGAGATGGGTCACAGCTGGTGGCAAAGGCGTTGTGTGGGCATCTCCTGGCTCCTAAAAGTGATGGATGAGGCTGGGTCCCAGACAGTGGAGGCGTTTACAAGCACTGGGTTGGAGCCTGGGGATGCAGGTGTACTGGGACAAGAGATGGCCAGGAACTGGGATGATCGCCTGAGGGATGTGAAGGTAGAGCGCGAGGGGGTGGTGTGCCTGCAGCTCTGCTAGCGGCCATGCTTGAGTAAACTGCACTTAGAATTAGACTTGTAAATGTCCCGAGAAGCCCTTGGGAAACTGCCCATGTTGATTCACAGGCTTCCCCCTGTCTGCACTGCACTGTGTAAACCCTGGCCAAAGCCCTCACTGCCCCTCCAGCAGGGATGTTTCTCCAGCCGTGAGATCTGCGTGTTCAGCAGCTGTGTCTGGCACTGCCATGGAGCCTGCTGATGAATCTTGGTGGATCAAAGCCCTCAAGCACAGGCTTGGGCTTCCCTCTGCATCTGTGAATGGACGAAAGCTTGCATTCATTTTTGTGAGCCCCCAGTGGGGGCCATAAGTGTGGATAACATAAACGTGTGTGTGCTCCAAAGCAGCACCAAACAAAAGAAAGGCAAGATAGAAGGCAAAAAAAGGAAAAAGGCCAGCTCTTTCTTGGTTTCTTAAAAAGATCTGACCTCATACATAGGTTTGTGTTTTTTTCCATTTCTTTTTCCTCACCCTGTCATACAAATGGAGAGTGAAGGGTTTCACAGAGAGTGCTGCTCTTGCTAGCCCAATATTAACCCAGGGTTAGCTTGAACATGGGCTTAGGAGAATGACTTGACCTGAAGGCAATTTGGAACAGTGCTTTTTTCCCCTCTGTTTTTAGAGTATCCCCATGTCCCACTTTCAAGTATTTTTTTCCTTTCAGAAATTCTAAAGGAAAGTAACTTTAATTAAAATTTTGAAATTAAATGTAAAAGAGGACATTCTCAAGATGCAGACTGATTGTGGTAGTTTATGTCTTAAGAAAGAGATTACTGACTTGAGACCTGAAGTCTTCTCCTTTTTGATAACTTGGCTACATTAAAAACACTGCATGTATCTGTAGATTTCCTTGGAATATGTTCAGTAACTTAATGAAAAATTAGGTAATTGACTAGTTTTGATAATCTGCAGGTTTTTCTTTTAAAGCAAGAATACCTTTTTTTCCCAAGTATTTCAGGTATTTGCGCTATGCAGCAAAACAAGGTCTCCAACAAACAGTTTTTTTCTGCTTTGCAAGTTTTTCTCTTCTTTAGCTTGGCTGCCTTCAGGGAAAAATGTAGCAGACAAGACTGGTGTTTAACAGCAAAAGCCAGCTGGGGAATCCCACCGCCTCCCCTTCTGGGGAAAAGCGAGACAGACATCCAAGTCAAAAAACAAGCTAACTAGAGAACTTGCATTTTCCTTCCTCTTCCAGGTGACTTTTAATAAAATTCCTTTTGGTGATAGTAATCTGTTGCTTCGGGCCACTGACCACGTATGTGGGTCTGGAGGGAACCAAAACCAGACACTTCAGAGGAAATTTTACAGTCCACGTCAACTCAGTTATGTGATGTGGCACACTCAGGGTGAAGAAAACGGGAGAGTTTGTTTCCATGCCTGCTACAGTCTCTCACTTGAGGACTGAACATCCAGTTTACTAAGAAATCATGGTGACAAATTATTTTAATTTCCTAGTGTTGTGCGAAGCAGAAATTGTGTCTCCTGCATTTTAATGGTGTTCTGCTTGTGACTGCTTTTGTGATTAATATCACAAGTTAAAAAGCATCTCGAGGCACCAGAAGGAGGTATTTTAAATAGAGAGCAGGCAAAAATGAAAGGCTGCTTCCAAGCATAGCTGTGCCACCTGGATCACCAGGAAGGAGCCTGTCCCAGGGGTGAGTGGTCTTGCTCTGCAGCTGTGGCCGAGCTCTGAGCTCAGGATGCAGAGTGTGCTCAGCATGTTGCCTGTGTCTGGCCATGCAAACTTATCTTGGCCACCCAAGACATATTGCACTCTGACTCACTCTGCAGAGACACAGCCCGCGGAGGGAAGGTAATTTTTCAAGGCAATTACTTCAGAGTAAAACCACACTTGAAGAAGCCAGTTCCTTCCCATCAATGAGCTCAGCAGCTCTGCAGCAGCACTTCACATCACAAATGATGTTTGGGGGTGTTTGCCTGAACAGCACAGCCTGTTCAGAGATGAAGAGCCCAGCCCACTTGTCACAATTTACCAATAAATCAAGGTTTCATGTAGTTTGTGAACTAGGTGATTCATCCTTCTCTTGGTAGGCGGGTGATGTTCTTGTTGCTAGACTGGGTATTTCCCTGCCTTCAATACTGAAGCTGTGCCAAACTCAGCTTTCTCGGGGCTCCTCAGCGCCTGGAGGCTGAGTTTGGATGTCTCCAGGCACATCACTGCATGTTGGGAAGGATGACAGGGAGCAGCCTGGAAATGTGCTGGACATCCTATCTATTTGGCTTTCTAAAGGTTTAGAGATCTCCCACTCCAGTTCTTACATGGACTCGAGATGCAGAATTCCTGCTCAACCAGCATGCTTTCCTCTTTGCTTTTCAGGAGAAACTCAGCAAAGCTGCCATGTACAGGACAGCTGAAGGCTTCATAAGCTGTGTCAGAAATCACAGCTGCCTGACCAGTGCAGTGCCAGGCCATTCTGTCGTGTCAGTGTTGGCTCTGCCTCTGGCTGCACACAACTGCTGCATTTGGTGGCTGGGATAACTTGGTTGGAGACGAAATTCTACATAGCTGGAGTGAATCACAGGCTGCAGGAGCTGTGCAAGCACCAGCTGTGTCTTGCAGGGTGAGCTTGTGTTTTGAACAACTCAGATGGAATCTTGCCCCAGGTTCTTTCCACACTGTAAAAATCAGTGCTGCTGGGTGATGATGCAGATATCAGAAAGTAGATGGTTTGACCTAATTGTCCTGGTTTAAAGCAAATCAATGCCTTTTATGAATTCTTGTCCTGGTGTAAGTCTAGCTCATTTCTGCCCAATCAGAACAAATAGGAGTTTACATACTATTAACTTGCTACACATCCATTTACAAAACTGATACCCCGTGTCTGCATCTGCAAATGGGCAGCATGTGGGATCCAGCCAGGGGTAACAAAATTGTAGTATGAATGATGAATAAGCCCCATCTGTGCTCTGTGCTGGATGTTTCTAACAGCTCTTTAGCTGAAATAACATGCAATCACGTAAATATTTGGATTCTGCTTAACAGCTCAAATGGCAAAGAATCCAAGAGCAGGTAGCATTATACAATCCAATGTAATCCAAGCTACACCTGTATCTTGGGTAATGCAAGTGTTTATATACACTTACATGTATCTGTGTAACTGTAATTCTTGAGCTGCTACTGTGTGTGATATGCTGGCTTGATAAACTTTTTGGACTGAAGTGGAAGAAGCTGTTCTTTTATTTGCAGAATAAAAATATGTGCATTTGTTTTCCTGAAGACATAGCATGCTATTTTTAGTTATCTTTTGTACTGATCTTTTGTTTGCTTGTTTCCTGTATTGATATGCTTTTTTTCCCATTTCAGCATATAAACTACTGGATTGCTGTGCTTCTGGTTTTCTTGGGAAATGAAGAGTGCTCACAAATACACAACTCCAACTCCAGCAGTGAGTCAGCTGACATCAGTAGAGAAAGGTGATGGTCAGCACTGCCTGGGGGGGCAGAGCAGGGTGCAGCCTGGCCACCGGGAGCCTCACCTTTGGCAGAGCCCAGGCTGGGCATCCATGGCCACACACAGGCAGGGTTTGGGTGGCTGGTGTGTGTTTCAGGTCTTGTCAAAGGAGCACTGGGAGGGCTCTCATTCCCACTCCCAGGCGGTTTTCTGTTTCTTACTGGCTGCCTGATGATGGGTGCTGGGTGCAGGTGGTGGGGACCTCCAGGGGCCTTTGCCCACTCTGCCCACCAGTATGGGAACTGATAAAACTTTGCTGCCCTCCTTAACTCCCACCTCCTCCTCTAGGCCAGAAGCTGTGAAAATGAAATTGATAAGAAACAATCCAATGGTCTATTTCTCTGGTGTCTGTAGGCAACCTTATCTAGTGGAAGAGGAGGCAGCACGTACTCACTAGTACTCCAGTTCATTTAAACTAAGCAATTGCCTACCCTCACTCTCACCGTTCTTTTTTTTTTTTTTTTTTTTCATTTTGAGATATTTTCTTTGGATTAGAAACTTCCTTTTCCCAGCATTTCATTCACTTCTTCATTTCCAGCACGGCTTAATTCCCAGTTAAAACATGGTTTGCTAACAGCTTATAACCCTGTAATGGAAAAAAAGATTTCTTAGATGGAAAAATATTTACCGAGAAAGAACTTAGCTCTAGGCTTAGAGCAAGCAGAGGAAGTAAGCAAAAGCATTGTCAGTGAATGACGGTCATCCTTCTCCCTTGATAGTTTGCATGAACTGGTAAATAAAGATTTGTTCCTTATGGAAAATACAGACGTTGGATACTTGAGGAGGCAGAATGCACATACTGCTTCTTATGACACCAAACCAATCAGTGCATAAAAAGACAAGATGTCAAGGATGTTGTGACTAGTAAAATCCAGGCAGCTGAAAACATCTTCTGAAAATCTGTGCGGATATATGCAAAATGAAAATAAAAATAGCTATGCTGGTTTGGAGATGCACAAGCAATGTCTGGTTTGTACTTCTTAACAGGGGCTTACATTTGCATCAAATGAATTTCGTTACTTGCTACTGAAGAGAACTTCCTAAGGGGCATGCATTTCCCCCTCATTAGCTCAGGTTAAGTCTTCCTGCTAAGTAGAGATCTCTCTACACCTGGATAGGTTTTCTCTGATTACTGTAGATGCCTTGATTTCTGACTCCGGGCATGTGAAGCGGTCTCAAGTATCAAAGCAGGGCTGCAGCGGACTTCATTCTCACTGCTTGCTTTGTATTAGCTGCTATTGTGTTACTTTACTCCAAGGAGTCCAGGGGTTAGAGGTGACGTTTAGACACATGGGGTCCTGTGACACTGGGCTTGCAGGTGGGTGCTACCATTAACCTGCAGAGAGATTTTCTTTTGATGGAAAGTAATGTAGGTTTATATTCTGAGGTCCCCAAACATGGCCTTTTGTAATGGGAAGAGAACAGCAGTGATACAAGGTCCTCTCAAGAAAGGCACTACTAGCTTAGTCCAACAGCACTCTATTAACTTTCTTTCCCCTGCTGTCTCTAAAGCTTCCCTGTGTGGCACAGAAGTACTTTTTGCACCCTTGCAATACACCCTTTCTATCTCTTAAATATGCACTTCTACCTGCACCCAATGGGCCAACAAACCTGGTGGTCACAGTCCTCCACCCTGGCTATTTGCTACAGTTTTGCTGCCTTTTGGAGCTGGATCTGGGTGTTAAGAAAATGTAATTCAGCCATGGCAAAGCAATAAAAACAGTTTATCTTCATGTTCTGGCTCTTGGAAGATGGATATGCCTAACAGCGGGGAGTCATGATTTACCTAAAAACAGGTGGAACCCAAACCATAGTAGGTTTGAGCTCCACTTGCCTCCAGACTATTACATTAGCAATGGACTTAATCCACAGAAAACATCTAAGGGATATAAATATGAGCGATCTGGAATTAGTATGTCCACATTAATAAAAAATTTTTTATTTGGAAGTGATTATTGGAAAATGGTGCTGTTACTAAGTAGTTGGTTTTCCTTCCAGCTCCGTAGTACATTTATTCCTTTGCCATGTTTATTATTTTATGAGGATTTTTTCCTGGTTTTGTTTGTAAACAAGACAGTAGATGCCAGGACATAAAAACTATTAGAGGTGCAATCCAAGAACTGTGAAAGTTGGGATTATCTTGCCTATGAGATCAGCTGACTAATAGTCTAATAGGGATTATTTTAAGACCTAAACCAGAGACTGAGTAACTCTTCCATACATTTACAGCAGTAATTCTGACTATTCTTTTTATCCATGTGGGCTAGGTAGTTGATCCCTTGCTCCTTCTCTCCCACCAAAGCATCTCTGAATGCCAATGGTATGTCAATTTTAATGGGAAATTATGAATTTGGAGTGAAATAAACTTTATTTGAATTGCAGTTAGTCGCCAGTCAACTTTTGATGTTTTGTTGTTGAGAGCAAAAAAAGCAGTATCTTAAGAGCTCTGGTTTGTCAATTCTGCTGCATTCATCCTGCTGAGAGCTGCTGTCCTTAGCCTGCCTCACCTGCTCGTGTGCCTCCTGTGTCCTTGATGCACAGTGATGCCTTTGCATCTGGTGTAGTAGTTCACTGCCACACTAAAAGTCTAAAATCCTCTGAACGTCTCCCCTAAGCCTTCCCACACATAGACGGTGAGTTCTGATTTGGTCTATCCAAGTCTCTCCAAGGGGACATCTGATGGAAATGGGGGTAATAGTATCTTTTCCTGCCTTTTTTTTTTTTTGTTTCTTTTTAAAGTTGAACAAAAGATTACCTAGGGATGTGATTTAAAAATACTTCTCTCTTTGGTAGGGCTAAAACTGGGGTCTGCCTGTTTCTTTGTCGTGTTGACAGTAGCAGATACAGGGACGGCTCCCTCAGAGCCATTGGTTTGGCAGGCCTTTTCTGATTGTCAACACTCTACCTGATGATGGAGAAATGAGTAACTGAGAGCTGCTGAGCCAGAGAGACACGTCACATCTCACAGACAGATGCTATTTGAATTGGCTGACTTATGACTTGTAATAGAAATATTTCCCTTTGGATCTAGGGTGAATCATGAAAATGTCTCCTTACAGAGAATTTGGAATGTCAAAGCATTTTCCATAATGGCCCCAATTTTGCTAAGTTATTGCTCTCCTCATTTCAAGAAATGGCTTATCAACAGGTTTGATTTGTGAAATGCTAAAAACTAAGCTGGCTAGAGAAGCACCTCAAGTGTTACGATTTCTACTGGCCAAAGTGAGCATCAGCAGGCTGTGGACATTTCATCTGTGAATGTGGTTCCCTGTCCTTATAAGCCTCTGACTGTGGAAATCCCCACCACAGCCCAACCTTTGCACACTGGTGGGAAGCAAGTTGGCTCAGTGTCTCCTTCCGTGCAGTCCCAAATCTGTCCTGCATTACCCTGAGCAACTCTTTACCCTGGGAGGGTGTTTTTCTCCAGCAGCCCGGCCGCTCTTACGTGACGGTGCAGAGTTCACTGCAAAGCCTCGGTGTTGACACCAGGAATATGACAGCCCTTATCCGGCCACAGACGTTTTCAAAAGCTCTGGCTGGTGGCCTGGGTTACCTGAAGCAGTTACTAATTGTTTGATGATGACGCAAATGACTGTGTCCAATTTCAGCCCTGCTGCTGGCTCCCAGGCAGGAATGACCTGCTCGACTATTACTGCTCTCCATATCCTGGTAGAAGGCAGGCCTGTAAATTCCCCAGGTGTTGAGCTCCTGCCGTAGGTAGATTATATTGGAAGGGGGGTTTCATTTCTTTTGGTGTGAAATGCTCTTTCCTCTGGCCTTTTTTTCTGATTTAAACATGTGGACCTTTTTTTGTCCTACCCCTATTTTATGTAGAAACTGTTTCTGATGCCTGTCTAAGCATCATTTCACATACTTTTGCTACTATCCAAAACTGTTTAAAATCATGTTCAATGGCTTAAAGACTCTCCTTTTTGTCCAGGTTCCTGGCCTAACTCTCCTGTAGCAGGCACATCATACAAGATTGTTTCTCCAGGACTTGTGAGCTGCCCTTGTAGAACCGGAGTTGTCCTCTGCACTACCAGTGACACTTGTGGAAAACTACTGCAACAGCGGCTCAGTATCACTTAATATGTTTTCATAAATGTTTTCACTTCTGATTTGGTCATTTATGGCAGATGCCACCTCATGTCATTTATGCAATGGTCAAAGCATAAGATATATCCCAGGGATTAGTGGTGGGAAGCACTAGACCACAGCCTTGGCTTCCTACCCAGCCTGATTCTGTGACATGGCTGTGCCTAGTCTCCCTATGTAATATCCTATGGGATAGTAATGGGTGGATTGAGAAGCTACCAGAGTCTATCAGCTTGGCATCACCTGCCATCCAATTCCCATGATTAATGAGAGAGAAGTGAGGCAGAAACACAGAGCAGAGGCTACAGAGGTCCCCTGGGATCACACCAGGTGCACCAGGGGTCTTCTGCAGCAGCCGGCTTGGGTGGGGTCAGTTCTGAGAGGCAGCACGCAGGCAGATACAGGAAGGGGCCTTGCACGGGAGGCTGAGGCTGGGTGAAGTATCTGGAACAACTGTGGGAGATATTGTCTGTGTACAACCGTGAGAATATTTTCTGTATGGCTTTGTCACCTGTATGGTTAGTCCATCCTGTCCAAGCTTTTTGCAAAAAAAAGTGAAGAGAGAAAAATAGCTCCTTGTTTTTAATGGCAACGTTTAAAAAATAATGTAAAACCCTCAGTGGCCAAACCACAGAAATTGCCATGCAGATCCAAGAGCAGGTGTGCCTCCTGGAGCTACTGGAACAGCATCAGAAACCTGCTAGATCCCCGGTAAAAACTGTCCTCTTAATTCTGGGTCAAATTCTGCTCCAAATGTGGTTGAGAGCAAAACTCCTGTTTACTTTAATGCTTGCTGCCTTTCATGTGTTGTTTTTGGAATAAACTGGGATCAGACGTGAGAAGTGCACACAACTAGTGTCTGTTAGGGCAGAAGGAAGCCAGTGGTGCTGGGAGAGGTTTGGGAATGAACTCGTTGGTATGTCCACATTTTTGGGATGAGACCTTTCAGGAGTGTAACATGGCAAAGGATACTCCTGGTCTTTCAGCAGGAAACTGAAGTTATGGCTTTCCATTTTCACTTCATATTTTCCTTAATTTTGCCCACAGGCTGCTTTGGATAGATGCAGCCAAATGCCTGTGTGGCACTCGGCTCAGCAGGTCATTTCCACAGGGTTTTTGTGTTGCTCCCTCCTGCCAAACCAGTGGCTCTGAGGGAGCCATCTCTGGATCTGCTGCTGTCAATGTCACAAACCCAGCAAAATAGCTCCCTACCTGGCCTCAGGTATGGAGCTGTCCCCCTGCCTTACAGTGCCTGAGGAGGTGTTTATGCTTAGCTGGCTGCATGGAGCTTCCTGGACTTCAAGTTTCACTCAATAAAATGTATCTACCTTCTTCAGCTGGGGACATGAAGAATTTCAGCCATTTTTTTGTGCCATGGAAGTCATCCCAGCCCTTCAAGAGCAGCAGGTTGTCTGAATATGTGCTTGTATTGTGATGGAAAGAAAGAAAGAGAAAGAGAGAAAGAGAGAAAGAGAGAAAGAGAAAGAAAGAAAGAAAGAAAGAAAGAAAGAAAGAAAGAAAGAAAGAAAGAAAGAAAGAAAGAAAGAAAGAAAGAAAGAAAGTTGTGTGCATAGGCTACTACAGGACATATTTCCTGATTCAAATTCCTAACCATATAGCCAGTCCAGTTTTTGGGTCAGTGTGGATTTGAGGTGCTAAGTCATGATTGACACAAATGTCCAAATAGATTCAGACCTTCAAAAGCTCTTCTCTCTATTCGTACCCATCACAGACTTCAGAGATAATGTACCTATTATTCAGTGGGAGAACTCCTTTCCGCCCACTTTCCTCCCCCCTATTTCCCAAACCATTCCCTCTCACTTAAAGCCTTCCAAAACTTTTAAGACTTGATACTCCAGAGTGCTAAGCACCCTGGCCCTGATTCAGTAGAGCACTTACACATAGGAATAATTTCATTTGAAGTCAATGCAATTATTTGCATGCTTTAGTTGCTTTGGAGCGAATTGCTCCATATTCAATAGGGTGGAGTCCAGCGAGTCCTTTCCTGGCTGTGTCCCTGCTAGACAGGGAGGAAAGCTACAGTAGCTCTTTTCAGTGCTTGCCCCACTGGAGAACAAAAGGAAGCGGCACCTAGAAAGGGTATTTCTGGGCAGGATGGGGTTGTGGTTCACTAATGCTGTGTTGTAAAAGCCTTGTTCTCATTATAGTCTTATCAGAGCCTGAGAGATTATTCTTATCAGAGCATGTAACAATATTTTTATCAGCTTGAAAGATGATTCTTTTATACCAGGGTGGCTGTAAGCCTCTTAAGGCCTTTCCTTTTATTTACTTCTCTGCTGCACTTCTCTGCTTCTCTTCAATCAGCATTTGCCCTTTGATATGAAAGCTCACAATAGATAGACATTTGACATATAACATTGTACTGGAGGTGTTTTACAGTGTAATATGCCTGGATATGTGATTTAGACCACTGCTTCTTAGTTCCCAAGTGGAAATACATCTCAAGTAGGGTTCCAGTGCCTGGTTTAGGAGATTTAGCCCAGCAATGCTCATTCCTGACTGCCCAGGCTGGCGGTAGAAAATAAAAGTATGCAGCAGTGCTACTGCAAGCTACTAGTTTGTGCTCTGGGGTGAGCTGAGCAGCTCTTTGGGACAGGAACATCCTTCTATTATGTATGGAATCCAGAGTAAGACTGGAGCTCCTGAATCCTCCTGGAAACAGGTACTTTTTAAACAACAACAACAACAACAACAACAACAACAATAATGATAATAGCCCTGTTCCATCTTCTGTGTCAAAACCCCCAACCTGGCCAATATGCACATTTTTGTATCCTAGTTTTGAAACCTCAGCAGACTCCCTGTCCAGTCCTTAGAGAAGAGGTGATGGAGTGGCATCAGCAGTTGCTCCAGGCCTCTTGTGAAGTCTGTTCATGTTGCCATGATGTTCCCGTTGGTGTCAGCAATGCATGGGGGTCTATGGGACAGTTTTTACTCTGTTAGAGTAAGAATTATGTGCATATCGTCTCAAAGGTGACACTGCACCCTCAGAGCTGCCAGACAGGGATGTGGGCTGCAAAGGAGTCCCAAAGTGGTCCCCAGAGGCTTCCATGTAAAATGCCCAGCACAAACACAGAAGGAAAAGAGTTATATCTGCACCAGCCACAGGAGCAGGGCCAGGAGGAGGCTCAGGGGCATGTCCCCCAGGCAGCCACCCTGCCTCACTGCCAGTGTGGTGCCTTGGTGAGAACAGCCCTGGCCCTGGGGCAGCAGGGGCAGTGCATCCTTGGGGGCTGTCCCCCAGGGCAGCGCAGATGGGTCCCAATCTCCTGGCTGGGGGGAGAAATGCTGGCTGCAAGGGAGCAAGCCATGCTGTGGCCCTTGGCCTCTGGCCCTGACTCCTTTTGTTTCCTAGCTTAACCAAAATCAAAGAGACCGGCCTTGGCTGTTCATGTTTGCAGTGTAAATGAGCACACAGAAAACAGTGTGAGTGCTCAGTGGTTTTATTTTATTGCATTCATGCTCCTCTACTCCCTTCCCACGAGCAGATTGTGCATGGGGATTTGTCTGCTTCTGTTGGTGCTGCAGATGTGGCAAGAGAAGTTGTGCACTGAGTGAATGCCAGTGCATGGCACATGCCTGTGTCCAAATAACTTGGCAGTGAGGCAGGGTCTGAAATGTCCCTGCCAGCAGCAAAACCCACTGCTGCACCTCCCCTCTCACTCCAGTCTTACTGTGCCACAACCAGAAAAGGAGCAGGAAAAGTGCCATGGTGAAGGAAAAAGGAAATACCAGAAAACAACTGAAGGGAGTTGTCTGGAAGGAACCACTCCTGTTCCTGTCTGGAATTTTCAGCAGGGATGTAAAAATCAGAGCTTGTTTCATATCAGAGATGTGAATGCAAAGCACACGTGCAAGGGACCAGACCACAGGTTTGCTTGGCTCAGGGACTTGTTCCTGCCCCACAGCAGGGGCGGTGGGACCAGGATGGCCAGGTCAAGCCTTCCCCTCCTGCAGCACACTCAGCTCAAGGGAGCAGCCTGCACCCCACTGCTGCTCCCCCCATGCTCCCAGTACCGTGGCCAGGTGCCAGTGCAGAGTGTCCTGGCAGGGCATGTGTGGGTCAGGATTGTGCCCCAGCAGTGAACACTGAGCCCAGTGCCTCCCCAGGCACAGGATCCTCCTTGGCAGCAAGGGCCTGCATGCATTTTTGGAGGTTTTTTGGGACTATTTCTCCCGAGGTCTGTGCTGTCTGGGTGCAGTGCAGGCAGTAAAACCCAAAGGCAGCAGTGCTGGTGGGCCCTCACGCCATGGCTCCCTCTCCACTCACTGGCAGTGCCATACAAATGGTTGTGTTAGAGCTGCTGGGGGATGCATCCTAAATTTATGTTGCCTAACTCTCCCTATTTTTGGCCTGTCCTCGGCAATTTTTAACTCCACCAACTTCCACTGAGAAAAAATGCCCTGCAGACCCCGTCTCCCTCCCTTTCCCTGTAGGGCTTCATGTCCACAGATGGAAAAAACATGCTGGTGCTTCCCACACAGCCATGTCAGCTTCTGTAAATGGGGTCACAGTTCACAGCAGCTGCACCAGGTTGGTTTTGCTCATCTTTGCTCCCTGGCACCCTGCAGCCCAGGGTTTGGGCTGCCAAGGAACTGCTGCTGACCAGCTGCCTGCCCTGCTCTGCCTCTTGAGTGGGAGCTATGTTGGCCCCCGGGGTTGTGGTGAAAGCATTTGGGGTTGTGGCTGGAAAACTCCCCACACTCAGGCACCTGGAGGGAAACCGCCCAGATGTTTGGTTTTTTGATTTTGTTATTTTTAATTTTTTTTTTTTCTTGAAGACCTGAATTTACAAGCTAGCCTTGTGGGGATTTTTTTCAGCTGGTATGGGAAAGATCCGCGTGGGGGAGACGAAGGGGACTTGTGCCTAATTTCTGAATGCTTAAAGCTGGTGAAAGTGGCAACAGGACTGTGTTATTCATCATGATTACATCTACCCCTCCTTCTCATGTAGGTAGGTCTCATTCACAAAAGCATGGGCCTGAGCTGCTTAGGAAGAGACTGATCCTTTCAGAAAACCCTTTTCACATCGACTTAATGAGGAGCTGGATCAAACTTTTAAGGCAGCTTGTACAGTTTTTTAAACAGAAACTAAGTCTAATCTAGAAATGACGTCGCAGATTGGTATTATACAAAAGGAATGATAAAGCATAGCAAAAATACCCTGTACTTCTCTAATCTCCAGCTCTAAATTAAAATCTTCACTTCTCTTGGAGTTTTGTTAGGACAAGAGGCAATGGGTAGAAACTGGAACACAGGAAGTTCCACCTGAATATGAGGAAGAACTTCGCTGTGTGGGTGACTGAGCATGGGAACAGGTTGCCCAGAGAGGCTGTGGAGTCTCCCTCACTGGAGATATTCAAAAGCTGTTTGGATACAACCCTGAGAAATGTATTTGGGGGACCCTGCTTGAGCAGGGAGGTTGAACCAGATGACCTCCAGCGGTCCCTTCCAACATTACCCATTCTGTGGTTCTGTGACTGTGGTACCAGCTGTGCTACGTTTTGCCAGCACCAGCTGCATCATGCAGACATCCCAACTGCAGACTGACAACTTCTCTGGCTAAAAAACCCCCTAACTTGGTGATGTGTACCTGGCCTGTGTGATGTAGCCATAAGGTGCCTCGTCATTAGTGTTTTATGCAGATATTTAGATTTGCATGAGCTTCACAATCGCATTTGAATCCCTTGAGCTGCTGGGGCACTCACTGCTTGCTGTGAGGGGCTGGGGCCCTCAGCAATTTACAGGGTGGAGCCCGTCATCTGGCTTTAAAGTAGCTCCTTATGAATGTTCTAGACTGAGAGCAGAGGGACAGTGGCGCTTCCCACTGCTTGTACCCAGGGGAATAAAGGGAAGTGGGATTAGTGGGAGTTTTCAGAAGCCTCTAACTCACCAGCAGAGCATAAATATCTTCAAGGGTTTGCCCTGAGGAGCTTCTTAAAAAAGCAGCCAGGTTAAAGTGGCTTTGCTAAGTTTGTTCCCATGAATATGATTTTCCCCAGGCACACTTTTTACATATACTTGTTAGATAAAAGCTACCACACAGTAAAAGGAAAACAACACACAACCCTCTTAATTAAAGATATCAGGGCAAGGAGGCTCCTCAAAAAAAAAAAAAAAAGAAGGTGATGTGGTTCTAGTTTACAGGGCCCTGAGAAATAAAGCTGCCCATGATTGCTATGGTAGTCTCCCTGGTTCCTGCACGGAGCCTAGGCTCAGTGAGTGCTGGCAACTCATTGCCCAGTGATGGCAGGCATTAGAAAACCCAACTTAAAATCTTCTTCTATCAGTCTGATTTCTGGGGCTGGTCCCTCTGGGTCTACCCTGCCTGCAGCCTTGTATCTCTCTCCCTGCTTAGGCTATCTTCCTGCCTATCCAGTCCATGCTGGGATCCCACTGGCGCCAAACCCCCCTGGGCTTTTCCAAATGCATGATGTATTTTGGAGGATGGGCTCCTTTCGTGCCAGTGACTATGGAATTCCTCTGCCCTCCTTATCCTTGTTCTCTGTAGGGCTCCCTCCCCTGCTTTTCCCTTTCCCAGCATCAGGTGAGGGTGGGCTGTCCAACTCCTCTTTGGCAGAGGTGTGACCCCCTAGTATGGAAAGCAGTACTTTTTACATGGCTATTCCTAGCTAGCCAACCATGGACTGTGGAAATGATCCTAAGGTGCCCAGGACGTGGGAGAAACGAGTAGCTTACTTTGCCAAGAGTGCAATGTGGAGGAAATGGAAGCAACAACTAGTGCCAACAGAAAAACCAACTGCTGGATGTGCCTATTTTGTGCCAGTTAGTGTAATTATGCTGACAGCTTGCTTTGATGTAAACTCAGTCTTGTGAACAAGCCCGAGATCTTGTATTTGAAAGCCAAGAAAATTCTGTTGTTGAAGATTTGAAAGATGCAAAGGCTTTTGCTGGTATGTGATGACAGTATGGACCCATGAGATATGCCTTTCAAAGTACATCAGTCTGGGACATTGTGGACGGAGGGAAAAGATGGAAGGGGAGGATGCATTTACCAGGTACAGGCTGCTAAGCGCTGGGTCCGAAAAATCCATGTGTCTTGTTGAATGTGTTTGTGTGATTTAATGGGAGGGGGTTTCACTGTGCTGCCCTGTCTGCCCTGCTGCAGTTTGTGCTCACGGGGGATTTTTAGGAGTGATAGACTGGTATGGACAAAAGCAGTGGTCTGCTGCCTTGGTAGTGGAGCAGTGGACCTGACCAAAATGACTGACAGAAAACAGAGCTACAAGAGCTGTGTGTGAGATCCGGAAGATAGCCCAGACCTAGAAACCCCTTGTGAGAGCGACAGCGAAAGCTTATCTCGCTCTCCCATCAGTCTGCTGCTCATGGGAACCCATGCAGCACGGTATTTATTCAGAGGGCTAGTTGTGTAGGTGGCCGAGCCTGTTATCGCAGGAACGCAGCGTTAGTCATGAGAGCGGGCTTGCCAGACATGCCTTGTGCATGCGCCTTCTCGCGCTCCGCCGGCTTTATCTCCTGGCGGGGCGCGGGGCCCTGCCAGCTTGGCATGGGAATGCGGCAGGATGGGACTTGATGCAGGGAGTCTGGAAGGGAACCCCGCTCCGCCAGCACCCAGTGCTCCGGCTGCATTTCCATGTCTAATTCACATCTGAATTAATGCAGCGTATATGAAGGCACTTAGAGCTAACAAGTGGTTGTGGTTTTGTTTTGTAAATCGTTATCTCGCTCTCCGATCAATGAAACTACTCTGTGGCCGACAAACAAAGTCAACGTACTACGGCTTTCAGAGTGCGCAGCTCTTAGGTTGGGTGCCCAACTCTAAGTAAACTTTCAGTGGCTCTTGGAAACACGGATCCCCTCAAGGATGATGAAAGTGGGTGCAGTAAAACAGAGGGTGTCCAAAGTGACAAATCCTTTGGGTTTAAATCTTAAAATCTCATCTTTCCTTGCATGTGGGAGAAGTAACTTAATGAGGGGTCATAGAATTACACCATGTTGAGCCCTGGTTTTACACAAGCATGACTGAATCAAAAAAATTTTTTGCTTGTGAGGAATAACAAGAAACGTTATGCCAGTTGCATGGTTCCTAAGGTAATTTCCCCTCCTTTTGGCTGTTCCAGTAGCATTAGAGCCAGTAAATGTAGTATAGACTTTTCAATACAAGAAAGTGCAGGAAGCCTACTCTGCTTTGAGCAGGTTCCTCAGGGCAGCTGTGAAGGAGAGGGCTGTAGGACCCCATTGCAGGGAATTGTGAGGCTGTACTGAAGGAGGCAGAGGCAGCTTTGGTGGGTGACACACATCTGAAGCCTGGTTTCAAGCAGCACCCTGATTTGTTAAGGCATTCCCATCCCCTGCCACACTGTTAATTTACCTGCAGCACAAGTTGCCAAGGTTATTTAACTATCATTTTCTTGCTACATATTGATTTTATTCTGTTGCCTGAAGGTATAGAAATAATTAGCAAAAGAGTCTTCCCATCGCATTTACCACGCAGTTAATGAGAAGTTTTATCATATAGAGTAGTCATGTGAGAAAAACAGCGCTGTAGTAACTCAGGTGTTCTCTTCCAGCTGATGTGAAATGGCAGGTCTCCATTGACTCCTGCCAGCCCTTGTTGTTTTACAAGAGCAGCAGGAACATAGCTCCAAAAGACATAGGAAATACCAATGGCTTTTGTTTCACAAACATTCGGAGGCCCAGCATGTGCTCCAGGGAAGCTCTCACTATTTAAGCAGCTTGTTGGGTAATTAAGGTGACTTGCTGCAAATCAGTGCACTGTTCCTCCACAATTTTCTTTCTGTCACTGTGGGGGGGGGCTGGCAGGTCTGTGGCATTTCTGTACTTTTCCCATTTACCTAGTGTTTAGATGGCCCAGGACCGTCAGGATAACAGTTTGCCTCTGGGTTCATAGTTGTACTGAATGCCGAGCCCTGCATTGTGCCTCTGCTGAGGTTTTGCCTGTGGTAGGGTGGCTTTCCATGGATTGACCAGCTTTGCTATGGCAGAACAGCCTATCTTGCCTTACAGTATTAAGTCTCTGAGTCAGATAGGTAGTTCAACCATCCTTCGTCTTCTCCTCTCTTTCACACTGTGGATCCATGCAGAGTCTCTCACAGGAAGGTGACTGACATTGGGTGCTGTGTCTGCCTCAGGAGGTGGCCAGCTGATCACCTCCACTGACATCTCTAAAATGGTCTTCTCCATGTCAGAGTCTGGCAGCATCTGGTTTGTGGCTTATGGAAGGGCAGAGACTGTGGGGTGGCACTTTTGCGTTCCAGACTTGAGGGTGACAGTCACTGATCAATGTGTGACTGCTGCCTGTGAGCTGTGCTTGCAGGTGCTGCTGGCAGTGGCAGAAAGGAGCTGTGATCACCTGTATATGTACACAGCAGAGATGAAAAAGAAACTTGCACACGCCAGTAGGTACTTTGGGCATTGATAATGAATCTCTCCCTTGTAACTGAGTGGCTTAAATCCAGCCTAGACAGAATAATGTTTATTCCTGAAAAGAAGGCTCTTCAGCGTGATTTTCTGGCTGCAGTCCAGCATCTGATATCTGTTTCTTAAATTGGGATAGGTACATGTGAATCCAGGAGAGGAACTGCGACTGGTGGTTAGATTAAGGTATATCTCAGTCTTACCTCCTAAAAAGTGGCTCCTGTAAAGCTGGGAGGAAGCATATGCTGGTTTGGCTACTGTTCCATCTGTAGAACCCCATGTCTCTGGAAGAGGTGTTGAACCAGGTAGCTGGTAGTCCTCTGAAGCTGCCCACATTTAAGTGTTTGTTCCAGATTGTGACATGCAGAGAGCATTTGTGCTTTGGCAGAGAAGGCAAGGCCAGCCAGGAGCTGCTTTTGAGTCAAGTACTGCTGCTTCCTGCTGAGAAGACAGGGTCTCAGCACTCGGACCTGAGACACATGGGCTGAATCACCTGAACATATGGGCTGGTGGCGTGTCCCTGGAGAGGTCCCCAGACAGCAAAGTAAGGGTGGGTGGAGGTGCAGAGCAGGACATCTCCCAGCAACAGCCAGGGAGGGGTCTGAGCAGAGACCAGGGTTTCAGAAGCTCCAGGTTCTGCTCTCAGATCCTCCACTACAAGGTGCTGTCAGCAATGTGCCTTTTAGTTGTGCAATCACCAGTCTACTTACATGGTAACTTCTTTGGGTCTGGGTGCTATGCACTTTCCTGTTGTTCCCTGCAGCCTTGATTTAACTGGAAGCTCTTCTAGAGGGTGGGAGCTTCTCTGCAGAATCACGGCCACCTGAGGTGCCCCCTGTGCCAGGGGTGCAGACTGCCCAGGGAGCACAACCCGGTGGTGGGCTCTGGGAATCTGAGTCACCTTCTGGATACTCTGCTGGCTACCTAGGCCTGGTAGCAGCACCCAAGTTAGATGCCTAAAATTAAACCAAGATAATGTGTGATGATCCTCCCCAACCCTTCACAAACACACCAGTTTTTTAACCACACTCACATTTCTATTTGGCTGATGTCTGGTTTTTCCAGATGAAGGCTTTTTTACCTACAGTCAGTGCTGTGAAGTGGCCCATTCTTGGGTAAGTGACATTGGGTGCTGTGTCTGGCTCAGGAGGTGGCCAGCTGACCGCTTGCACTGACATCTCTGAAATGGCCTCCCTGACAGAGGCTGGTGGTGTCTGACCCATGGTTCATCAAAGGGCAGAGACTGTGGAATTTTGCATGCCACACTTGATGGTGACAGTCACTGATCAGCTTGTGGGTGTCATGAGCATGTGGAGCATTGTTCTGCAGATCACTGGTAGAGCCTGGAACAAGGATCATCTATTCCCTGTGCCTCAAGGTTGTGGTCTGAGATGCATGTTCAGTTTGGACAATACTAGACAGTACTTAAAAAAGCAATTTCTGTTGCATCAGTGGAAAAAGAGAAATTGTGCTTGCCAAAAGCCCCGTCCTCTTAGATATTTATCGATGTCCTGTCTAGCTTAGATAATATATTCACATCATAGCTCAAAGCTAATATTGTGTTAAAAGTGACCTTTCCATCTCAATCTTGGACAAAAGAGTCTGTCAGTTCAAAATTAATAACGTCAACTTTAAGCTGTAATTGTATAAGAAACAGCTGGACTATAAATTGATTGGTTCTTCAGAGAAGGCTTCTTTTTTTCCTTTAAATATCTTGATAAGAAACATTGCTTGCTCAGCTGTAATTTAAGGCAAGTTCACTTTGAACCAGCTGTGCTGAAGGAAGATATTACCATTGCCTGCCCACTGGTTACTGCTTCTGTGCCAGAGGGAGGAAGCTGCAGGAGCGACAGGCCTCTCTGGTGTGTCGTGGTGGGATCCCTGGGAGCATTTCCCAGGCACAATCCTCCTGCCTAGAGCAAGCAGCTGGCTCTGGTGGTTTGAGGGTTTCCCCTCAGCACGAGGTGCAGGGCAAGCTACTGGGCAGGAAGACAACGCGAAGCCCTGACTCGATCTGCCAGCAAAACCACTTGTTATCTGTAACCCACTGGAGATGAAAGCAGCCCTGTTTACCTGTTTAAACTCTTGGAATGAACCCATTGTGGCTGCAGCATGGTAAGGAGGAAAGCAGGTTATGGGCATGTCGTGGTGCTAAGCTGTTGAGCTGACACAGCAAGATGTGGAAGTCTTGTCCTTCCACAACTCCAGACTTAGAGTGGACTGTGACGTGTAGCAGTGGAACGTACCCCAAGTAGTTTTGGGCTGGAAACAGGAAAGGCTGCTTATACCCGCAGCCATGGGAAGGTGCCTGATGGTATTTCTAAATGGTGGATGAGGAAAAGGGCAGCAATCTTCAAATGCCTGTTGTAGTTTAAGTGGACTCCGAGCTTTCAGATATTTTAACTTGCAGAATGACTTTGCATCTGATGGGAAGCAATGCTGGTGTCTATGTTTGGATTCCCATGGGTTCTGTGAAAAGTCTATGGGGAATGCCAACCAAAACCATTTCAATTCCTGCCTGTGTTCTTTACGTATTATCCATGTTTCAGTGTCAAACAAGATATTTCCCAACTCAGAGTTGCTTATCTTGTTTGTGATGAAAGAAGCAATTCTGTTGCTGGAGAGCAGAGAGTCTGTAGTTTCTCATTATTAAATACATAATTTCTGGGGTTGATCTTTGAGCCTCTCTGACCCTAAAGTACTTGGGGGCTACCACAGCTGCAGCTAGCACTTTTCCCCCTAACTGGTGTTCTTGGTGAGGCTTTCACAGTTAAGTTTTAGCAGGAGGAAAGAAGGGGAAAACACTGAAATTTCCCTCTGCAAGTAGATAATCAGGAACCAGTGGTCTCCCTGCATGTCTGAAACGAACTTTCAGGTGGGAGATTCCCAGAGTCCTTTCCAGCCAGCAGAAGACATCATGGTTAGAGTCTTTTGTGTTCTACTCAGAAGTCATGTATCAAGGGCTTTCCCTTTCAGCAGGTGCCTGGAATGCAAACTTTTGGAGCACATTTTGATGGAAGGGCATCATTTATCACTACAGGAAAATATATCACTTGCTAATGGAATTAAAATAAAAACTTTTCATACTTTGCTGCTTCTGAGGGAGAAAATAAGCTGGCCATAGCAAACTGGTATCATCTGAACTAGCTTGGCACTGGCCGAATGAATTTCTGACTTGAGGATGAACTTTCCTCCTAAAACACACACATCTGCAAACACACCTGTGAATGTGGCAGGTGGAGAGGCTGAAATTCAGCATGCTGCTCTGGATGCAGATCTGCCTTGAAGCAGTGCTCAGGGCTTGACTCCCCTTGACAGCTCTTTCAGTGGCTCTAATGTGCCTGTGAATCATGAGGCTGTGCTGACATACCAGCAGCATGACAGAGAGGGGGGAGTTGATTCTGGTAGGAGCAGAGGATGGAAAGAAGAAAAAGCCCAGTGGGATACAAATCTCATCCCTCAACTGTTTCTGTGAGGGATGGTGTTTGTGGGGCTGTTGAAGGACACCACATCTCTCTCTGGACATGCATAATGTGGTTTGCAGGAGTTGTTGGTCAAAGTAAGGCCAGAGGACTTCACTCTGACTTGAGGAATTATTTCCATAAATGTTCTCCTGAATTCCCAGAGGTGGTGAAAAATGCTCTCATCTAAACCAGATTTACGCAGAAAAGGGTTCAGGTCTTGCAAAATATTTAATCATTGCAGCTGATACATCTGAGCAGTTTGGCAGACAATAGCTGTTTTCACACTCTTAACAAGAGCTTTGGCAGTTGTATAACTGAAGAGGGAAGAGAAACTTGGAGCAGCAGCTGTAGCAGCTCCTGGTGGGGTGAGGACAGTGGCACCAGGGAGGTGTGCAGGGCAGAGGAGGCAGACCTCTGCAACAGGAAGGGAAAGATCAACCCAAGCCCAGGAACTGCATTGTGGGCAGCTCCTATTCGCTTTTTTTCTCTGATTTGCTTTAGTAGCAGTCAAGTGAGCCCCACACAGGCCCAGAGTTGCTCCAGGAGCCCTAGAAACCAGCATGGTGTGGGAGAAGGGAGTACTGTCCCCCTTCACCATCTGGCTTTTTGCCTGGCATGAGAGCTGCTGGTGGACCAGGGGTCACTTTGTGTCCTGCTTCAACCTACCAGCTCACCCTGAGGCTTTGCTCTTCCTCCTTCCTTGCATGTGAAGAGTTTTTCTTTAACTCCCTCTTAGAGAAAGGATTGGCAAGGTGCCTTGTGGACACCTTGCCAGGAGGCAGGAGCTTCCACCCTTGAGGTGGCAAATCCTCCCTCACAGCTCGTGTTGCTGTACCAGTGCTGGAGGTGATGCCTGCTGACTCACAAGAGCCACTTCCTTGGTCCTGCCATGAAGAGGAGTGAGGCACTGAGCTGAGGACAGCAAGAGACAGGGTTTGGCTATGGAATGAGCCTTGCCATCTTCTTTTGTGGGTGTGCAGAGCAATTCCCACAGATCTGTTGAGTCAGTCCCATTCGCAGTGCTTGGCTGCTGGTGAGCCTCTGCTTGAGGGCAGGAGACTGGCATGACACACAGGCAGGTGCAGGGAGGAGGAGGAGAATTAGGCTGAGTGTGAGGTGCCAATGTGGGCACTGCCAGGCATTGAAGGGCTTAGTTGACCTCCTGCATGAGAAGGACAGAGCTCAGACCCTGCAGCCTCTTACTCACACACCAGCTGCCTTGCTATGGATGCCGTGCATTAAACCCCAAAGCAGATTGGTTCAAGGTTATTTTTTCAATATTACATTTACCCTGCCCTTTCAACTCGCTCTTTCTCTTGTGTTTCTGATGAGCTGGAGAAGTGCTTTGTGTGCAGGCAGGTTCCACCTTTCATATCAGGGTGTTCAGGTTACTGGAAGATGCTTCTCTTTCCCCAGCTCCATCTGGCTTCTTCAAATCCAGTACCCACTGGAGGCTGTTCAAGTTGCACGAAAGGGGAAGAAAATCACAAATCTGTGTGGTTTTAACCTTCTCAAATAGGCATTATCTGTCACTTTTAAAATTAATAAACTCCTCCAAAAGAAGAAGTGACAGGAGCAAAGGGGAAATCAGTAACTACCAAGATGCTTGGCTTGGTTGAATCATCCAACCTGCCTTTCTGAAGTTAGCTTCCTACACTGCTGAAATCACTTACAATAAATGTATCTTAGAAAAATGAGAGTGATCTTCTTGGGTTTTCTCTCTCTAAAACCAGAAAGTGCTGTTTGACAAAGGGCATCACTCCACAAAACCAGAAAGTGCTGTTTGACAAAGGGCATCACTGCACGCTACTACATGATGTAGGAGGCCCTGGTGAGCCATCTTGCAGCAAACTAATTTGGGGAAGAATTACTCAGCAAAAGCTCCCTTGAAATAGGTGAGTTATGCACATTTCAGCTGCTTCCTAAAATCAAGAGGTGTCTGCACTGTGATTTAAGAAGAGCTGGTGTATGCATCAGGGTTTCCCCAGAGATGAGTTACTCTGATTGTCAGGGCTGCTGCTGCAGGGCTCTTTGCTCTGCTCAGTCCTTGCTCCGGCTGGGCCAGGTTGAACTGTCGTGGCTGGAACCTTGCACAGAGGTGGTGCTCACAGTTTTAAAGGCAATATTACCTCTGCCATCTGATGGATATAAAGAAGCTGATAGTGCTTCAGAGCTGACTAGGGAGCAAACACATTGAATGGGGATCCTTTGATAGAAAAATCCGTCAGTGTGTGGGCTGGCTGCAGTCAGTACAGCGCCACCCCAACCTGGAAGAGAGAAGAACTCTCCAGGAACAAGTCTGTGGGACCATGGGCCATGGGCCCTGTCCCATTTCCTATTCTGATCTTCAAAAAGCGAACCTGGCCAGAGTTTGGTTTTAGTTTTTAGGATAGAAGCTGGTTTGGGGTATGAGTCCTTTAATCTGTTTTTCACAGGTTGGTCCCTAACCTGCTGCACTGGCGAGAAGACCACATAGGGAGCAGGATGCTGCTGAATATTTGATTCAAGCTGCTGGTGCCTCCTGATCAGTGCTAGATCTCTACAAGCAAGGCTGACTTGTGGAACATTATCATCAGTGTTGCATTTTTGTACCTACCCTTTCTGATGGTTTTGATGCCTAAAGAGGCCAACCTAGAAACAGAGACTAGACAGGAGTAAGGGAATAAAGGTGGATATTTATTAGAAAGGCCTTCAGAGGTACACCCTGGGTAGGCCAAAGGCTACACCCAAGATGGACCCCGAGTCACGAGTTCTTCACACTTTTATAGGTTTGGTCCATTTGCATATCAACCCAATTTCGCCAATTAAACTTTAGCTAATGATGTAATTTCCCCTCAGCTTGCCCCCCTTCTCAAGACGCTGGTTTACACATTTTGGGCCTAGGACGGGCTGGGTGTCCTTGGAGAGCAAGCCTGGAGAGGCTTTGTTATGTCTGTCTTAGCATGAGAGAACAGCAGCTCACAGGCTACAGGACACTTCCGAGTTACACACTAGGCATACAGAATTTGAAAAATATAAAAGTTAAAACCTAAGGCATCAGTTGTCAGTGTGAGCACTGGGTGCACACTGGCTATCTGTCAGAGGCTGAGTAGAATGGAGTAAATCAGATTATCTCTGGCTTCTGGTGGTGTGTGTCACAACCTCAGCTATCCATGGGGTGTTTGTATCGTGCCTCGTGGTGCCGAAATGGGATTTGTCAGGGTTAGCCTTAAGACCCCGTGGGATCGGAGCATTCATGAGAAGCAAGTCTGTGAAACAGAAACTTTGCAGCAGCTGCTGCTCGGTTTGAACTGCTGGGGGTGAGTTCACCTCTGATTCACTGCCTGCCATCCGCAAGGCTGGTTCCTTCCCAGCCACAGGGCTCTGCTCCTTCCCTCTTCCCATCAGTCGAGTAGAGAAAGGTCAGTGGGTCCATACAAGCTGCTTTTGAATGTGTGGAGTTGAATTGACGCTCAGGAATACATTAAATTGGAATGAAAAGAAACGGACGCCACCCAAGACTGAACCAGAAACTGAAGAAAAATAAAGGAACAATGTAGAAATGATGTCTTTGCACCAAGCCTGTTAAATTAAATACACTTTAAAGCAGTGAAGGGCTTTTGAAAGGTGCCACAAGGTCCAGTAGTGTGAAAGTGAGCTGAAGGCAGGGTGTGAATTATGTAAGGAAAAAGAACTTTAAAAAAATTTATTTTTATGCTTTTACTGGAAAAGTTAATTCCCGTCCACTGGGTCCTGTAACGTTTTTCCTCTTGTTGAAATGTTTCTAAGGAGACAATAGACTTCAGTTTTGAAGTAACCTGTGGTTTTAACTCATAAAAATATTTTCCAGCCCAGTTGCTGATTAGTTTGTAGTGATGTATCCTGAATTTCAGGTACCACTGATAATATTTCTGTGAATCTGCAAATGTAGAAATAAGCCAAAACTTTGCCTTTATGCAAAGGAAAGCAAAGAAAAAAATTATAAACAAAGGACTTTCCCAGGCTTATTCCATCTCTACTTGATGTCATTTCATCTGACATTTATTTGAAAATCAAAACATGAGAGGATGTGTACTTCCTGTGCCTCACACTACTGCTGTTTCTAAAGGAGAGGAAATGAATGGTTTCCCATTCAATTACTACTTTTGTTCTGATTCAAATGTTAGCTGACCTACACTGGATACAGATCGGTCCAGGCATTTCTCTTTTGTTCCTCTTCCACTTTTTCAGTTTCCCAACCTGTATTTTGCTTTACAGTCTGTAGCAGGCAGGCTGCTGCTGTGTGCCCAGAAACCACAAGAGTGTGGAAGAGTAACAGACCACACACCACACACATGCTGATATTTTTATGAAATCAGGTCAGTCATTTTCAATCCCTCTTGCCAGCAGAGGAAGATGACGTCTTGTGTTGTTATAATTCTGAAAATCCCCTGTCGCTTTCCATGTGAATCAGAAGAGTACTGTTCCCGTTTGTGGGACAAAACCAAAATTCAAATGTCCATGTGCTGCAGCGAGATGAACTTGGGTGGACAATCTCACTGCCCCCAAACACAGAAGCCAAAAATCTTCATCTGACAGCTCAGTCTTATTCTTACACTCCTGCTCATATGAGTTTGGGAAGGGCACATGGCAAATGTGAGTGAGCTGATGGTGGCTGGCAGTGCACAGCTAATATTGATTCAGGATCTCTACCCATGAGCTGTAGCCCTTGGAGATGAATCTGTTCTCAACTGAGTATTCTGAGACTTCAGTATTTATATAATAAATAATTCTTCAAATTACTTCCCTAATTCTATTGTTTAGCTTGAGCTAAGAGTTTCACCTTTGGTAATAAGTGTCCAAGACCTGTCTTAGAGGCGAAGGTTTGAAAAAAGTACCTATCCTACGGCTCATTTTCTGCCAAAAGTAAAATTGCAGGCCGATTTTCAGGTATCTGCTTAGCCAGCACATGTTTCTGGCTAACAGGGTACTATGAGTATGCCTACCAAAAAGCGTGAAGGTGTGTTTATCCTGTGGGAACTGTTCCTCCTTTCCACAGAAACCCATGTGCTCCTGCTGACTCACATAGGGTAAGGAGCTGTCCCACAATTTTGGTGAAAGCGCTGCAAGACTGGGTCTGGATTAGAGGGATTTGCTATGCCATTAGTTATGGTTCGGCAAGGGATTTTCCACTTCTGATCTATTTTGCTCTGGGCCAGATGAGTTGAAAAGACTTACAATGTCTGATAGGACTGGTACCAGTCTCCTCTCTTGTGTATTTAGGTTTGGGGGGATGGCGAAGGACTGTTCAGCTTCTGAAAGAGGGCTCCTATAGGTTTTCAGAACTGACTTCACTCCTCTTGATGGCAACATGAGATGTTTTTGTTTAGGAAATATTGCAGACAAAAGGTGCCTCTGGTTGTGGCTTTGCTCTGGTCAGGGCTCCTTTCCATGTCCTTGTGGTACCATGCTGTCCCTGGCATGACCAAGGGAAACCAGGTGGGCATGCAGCCTGTCTGCCAGGGTGCTGAGCACTGGCCCTTTCAGTGCATGCAGGAAACACTCAAAACTTCTGCAAAGATTAGGGCAGGTTGTCTAAGGTTACAGAGAAGGTCAGGGGGAAAAAAAAGGAGAAGTAAATCTAAATCTTGATATGCTACACTGGTCCAGACCCACCTTCTTTCCCTCTCTTCTCTGCTCAAGGAAGTCCCCTTCTTCCTTTGCAGAGAGCGTTTCCTTCTGCTTGGGGCTTCTGGAACTGCGGGATCAGTGCTGCAGGTCACTAAGCCATGTCTGTCCCTTCCTGGGGGAGGCTGCCACTCAGCTCCCTCTCCCTGTGTTGGCCAAAAGATTGAGCTGCCTGCCTATTTTGCTCTGTGTTCCTTTCATGGTGAAACCAATGCCAGCTGAATTCTGTCTGTGTCCCCATTGGCATGAGCTTTGTTTTACAACGTCCCCATTAAATGTCCGTGTATAAGAGAAGTCACAGCCGGATCTTTTCAGGAGGTCTTGGAGAATGAGAAGGATGAAAGCCCATGCTGCCTCCCTAAGTGCAAGCTGGGGAAAAACTCCTGATGGGCTGAAGCAAAACATGAGCTCAGTGAGGGAGTGGCAGCTTCTTCCCCAGGGGTTGATGAAGGATTGGGAGCACATACATGACCCATAGCAAAAGATGTTGGTTGCCCATGTCTGTCTTGCCTGTGATGCAAACCTAGCGGGGGTAAGTCTGCATGGGCTGGAGTTAAGCCAAGCGATACGTGCTTGGGATGCCTCACCAAGAGCAACAGAGCTGCTGGAGCACTGTGGTTTCAAATCTAAATATTCTCTGCAGTGACTCGATTGATCAGAAAAGAGAAATGGGATGGCTTATGGCTGGCGGGAAGCCATGTCTGCTCAAGAGTTTCCTGGGAAGCTGGTGGTGGTTGTCAGTGCCAGGTCAGCTCTCCTGGAGCTACTGCTCGCAACCAGCAGGATTGCGCAGTGCCTGGACGGAGCAATGCTATGCCATGCCTGGGGCCTCTAGACATTGTTGTCCTACAGATAAATAACAGGGTTTGAGCTGCTGATGTTGCTTGTAACACTGTGAGTCAGGTTTTCCAAAGAGCATGGTGCTGAGCTATGGAAAAAATCAGCCCTGTGTTTAGGTGTCTGCTGGACTGCTGAGCTCCTGAGAAATTTTGGTACCCTGCTGCAGGAGCTGCATTTCCTTGGGTGCCATGGCTCATGCCTTCTGCTCAGGCCTGAGCCTAGCCCGCCTGGCCCTGTGCTGTGTCCCTGGGTGTGATGGCCCAGTTCTGGGTGAGATCACACACTCCCAGCACGTCATCTTCGACGTGTGGCTCTCATAGGGACCAGTGTGGTGGCAAGTCTGGGGAAGTTCCTGCCTGTACAACTAGGTGACATCAGGCAGAATTGGCTCCCTTGTGTACGAAGCCGTTTCTTCTTAGGACGGTATGTTTATTTTTAAGAAGGGAAGTACAGCTGTACACTTTTCACACTGCATCAGTACCGAGAAAAACCACAGAGATGAAGCTGTCACAGGACAACCCCCAAATCTTCTCAAAATGATTCCAGCTGTGCTTCTCTTTTTACATAACATTGTGGTGTAATATTTTCACTGTTTTTCTGGTTTACTTTTTGTTTATTTATTTTTTGGTTTTGCTCTAGGCCATGGACAAAGTTCAGTTGCGAATTTCAGAGCAAGTACTGCAAGCCCAGTGGGCTGCTCGCAGCCTTCCCTGTGCCCACAATCAGCTAGTGAGCAAGGCTGCTTCATGCATGTAGCTATGTGTGGGGACCAGATATCCTTTGGGTCACACCTTTGTTCCGTTGTGTTTTCCCTTACCCTGTATCATATTTTTGTTTCCCATTTCCTCCTTTTTTTGCTGTGACTTTTAAATATTGTTGATGGATGGATAATGCAAGGACTCCTTCTCTGCTTTTTCCTCTCTTTTTCTTTTTAAAATATGATGTAAAGATTTCCCCACCACCGCCTCTTCTTTCACTTAATGTTGCTAAGATGATTTACAGTGAAGCTGGGATCTGGATGATGGCTTTTAAGGTGATGGCTCCTAGAAAATCAGTGAAACCAGCAGGAATGTTGCCAGAACCATCTGCTCACTACCCTATGGTGACAAGTTTAATGGTCATCCAATTTCTGAAGCTGTAATTGAGTTATGATTGAGACCATTCTCATGGCCCCCCTTCCACCCCCTGATACAGCAGTAACCCTAATGCAGACCATACACATCCTTAGGGAGAAAAATATCTGCTGTGGTTCCTCTACCACCCTGCAAGCTGCCCATGGACATAGCGGGATGAGCTTGACTTTTTGGGCAACTTGTTATTTCTTTTCTCTGAGGAGAAGTCTGAAGTCCATGTGAAAGCTACTTCAATGAAATAATAAACCCTGTTTGTCTGGCTGCCACAGCAGCTGGTCCTTTGAATCAGCTGCTTCTTTGGAGAGGGAGGAGTGACCAGAAAAGGGTCAGTAATCCTACAGGGCAATGAGCTGTTTGGGATGCCAGACACGAAGGATGGAGAGCTGCCTGGGCCTGCCTCCTGCACACTCTGTAGTCCCTGCCCTGGGCCAGGCTGGGCACTTCAAATCCTGCTTGTGGAAATTGCGAGAATTTGGATTGCTATCGTTTGGAGTGTCTGTCTGAAACTGATGCACAAAGGTCCAAACTGTTGGAACAACAGGACTTCAGACTACCCCCTGTAACCTTTCCTGCCAAGAGAGAAAATTAAACTCTTTAGTTTTGTTTAGATGAAGTAAATGGTTATGGTTTGGGTTTTGGTTTGCATCTTAAAGTTGTGTATTTTACTATAGTCTACTTACATGAAATTAACAGAAAATGTTAATTTCAACATCATCATTTGGAAAGAAGATTCCCCAGTAGTTTGGTTGGCTGTGACTGGGGCATGGAAATTTTTGCCTTTCAACCATTTTTACCCTGACCCAGGGTATTGTTGAAATTGAGGCTGAGCTGTCAGATGGCAAAGCAGCCCCACCACAATTTTCCGAACAAAGCTAGTAGTTATCTTTGCAGTGTGGGAATGTAGTTGTCTTCAAATCTACTAGATGAGGCACAGAGACTGTTTGGCCCAGCCTGCAAGCCTGCTTAAGCACCTAAACCCAACTGATTTCAATGGAAATGGTCTGACTAAGCATCCTTTGAATGCCAGGGTATGGTCTTAGCTAAGAAGATGTAGACAGCTCTCAAAGGGGCAAAGAACATCTTCTCTGAAGGATGGCAGCCACGGTACAACTGCAGTATGAGACAGCACTTGTGATGGACTCTCAAAAAAAAAGACATGGCTGGGGAGAGTCCGTGCCATGAGGACAGGCCAAACCAATGGGAATTCTTTTATATCACAAAAGAAGGTGCTGAAAGCGTAAGGAGAGGAAACTGCTTCGTAGGTTAAATAAGTTTGGTGTCCTGCATGAAAACAAACCTGTGAGAGGGTGAAATGCCAAAGCAAGATGACATCAATGTAATGATTTATCCTGTTCTGCAAACCATGGTTATAAAATGTGCAGATGCTGGAAGTGCTGCTGGCTGGTCTGTAGTGACAATGACACTATCATTGAGCATGACAATGTCAGCAGGGAGTGTCATATCTCTGGAGTGTGTGCTCCTGGGAGGACAACATAAAATGCAAATAAGCACTCCAAGTTCATGAGAATTCAAGCAAACGCTGAAGCTATGCGAAACCATTTTATTTTCTTTGGCAAGATGAACTGTTGAGCAGATGTGAAAGTACAGACCCTTTTGATGGAAGGGAACAAAACTCCGTGTTTCAGCTAAATTTATATTATCTTTTGTTAATCTTTTTTTTACAGAAAAGGCAGGAAGAAGGGACTGAACGTTTAATTTGAAGGTTAGGTGTTCAATTTTTGTGTAGTTAGAAGGAAAAATGCTCTCCAAGAAAGATACTTGTAAGTGTCGCAGTTTTTGCTTACATTGTTCATAACAATGTATACCCATGTTATGTCAGTCATGATGAGATATTTCTGTTTTTAAGACACCCAGTTGCTCAGCCAGGAGACTAAATCTCAGGCAATCAATGAGTGCCTCCTCTGCACCCTGTCAATGTAAAAGATGTTAACGTAAAGAGTGTCATTGAATGAGATGTATAGACTCCTAGTGGAAAGAAAAGTTAATTTCTCAATTAAATTCATTCTGCATTTTTTCAGGTGAACAATTAAATTGACTTGTCACTCTGAAATGTTTATTTCTATGTCAGTAAAAGAATGCAATAAGAATAAATTTAGAGCATATGAAATTGAAATAACTCTTTTAAAAAATAGATCAAAGCCAGAATTTAAATATTTGATGTTGGGACAGGTTTATAGTTGTTAACCAGAGAGCATAAGACGGGTAGATTATTCTTTTCTTTTTGTTTTCCTATCTCATGTGTGGCTGGAGTACTGTGGGAAGAGGATTATTTATAAGGGGAGAGGAATGTTCAGTGTATGGGCAGAAGGGCACACAGCACTATTATGGCTGGACTTATCTCCAAACCTCTGTATTCCCATTCAGAGCCTGATCCTCAGAAAAAGGATCTGTGTGCTACCTTGACATGACCCATGTTCTCTTAGTTCCTAATATGTGGCATTCAGCACTTGAAAATCTGGTTTTGGAGATTTTTTTTAGATTCCCCCCAACACCCCCCCTACCCCCCACTCCATGATTCTTGTTCTCATAGCTTCTTAATGATTCTCCTCTGCCTTGGCTTCCTGAAAGGAGCCCATCTGCTCTCTTGCACTGCTTTCTGTCTGCACTGAAACCACAAAACTCAGATTAGGTTCTTCAAAAGCTTTACCAGGCTTCAGGAACTCCTGAAGCAAATCTGGGCCCGTTTTCATGCAAATCCAAATACCTTTTATGGTTTCGTTTCAACTCGACATTTTGATTTTGAGATTTTTTGAGTTTCTCAGACCCTACGGCCTTATGTGAAACCCAAAGGGCGTGAACTTACATGAACTAAAATGGAAAAAATATTCAGATGAACCCACTGAAAACTGAAACTACGTTCCCACAACTGTGCTTAATAAACTGCTCTGTTTTTCTCTTAATTGCAGAAGTGGCAACTACTGTTCCACAGCTAGGAGATGCAGCAAGGCTGAGTTTCCAGTTTATGTGTATTAGGTATATTAAATAGGGATCCTGGTAAATCACAGGTGGTTTGTCCTCTTCCAACCGGCAGTCAGTAAACAGGGCACCTTCTCTATCTCAGTGTGACCTGAGCAATGTTTTCCCTCGCCAGGGTGAGCTGGCACAGGAGTGATGCAGGATTTCTCATCACAGTGGGTCGCTCGCTCTGTCACTTCCCGGAAAATTGCAGGGTGTCCTCTGCCTCAGTCAGCCCAGCTCTGATCATGGTGGGGAAGTCCTGGTTCTGCTTTGGCTGAGCACCTCCAGCACCTCTTCTATTTTTTTTTTCCCTTGCACACTGTGGATGTGCCAACCAGCCATAGGGGGCATGGCCAGATCCCACTGACAGTCTGCTGAACGCCCCTCATGAGCAGGTCACACCAGCTGAGCGACACGTGTTGCTGACAGCAAACAGATGCACCAAGGCACTCATGGATTGGTGCCATCCCTCTCCTCTGCTCATGCTGCCCACCTTCCCAAGGGACAAAAGCCTGCGGGGATTGCCCCATGGGGTGGGGATGGGAACAAGAGGAGAGAGGAGGAGAAGGAGGTACTCCTGGACTCAGATAAAGGCAGGGCTGCTGATGGGAGAGGGAGCAGTGTGTGCTCCAGTCAAGCTTTAGCAAGTAATCGGGGACCTGGCTCTCATGGTAGCAGCCAGTTTGGCCTGAACTGACCCAAACCTGGCTGCTCTATGCAAAGAGCAGAACGTCCAGCATCCACCCCCAGTGCCTTCCTTCTCTGGCACAAGGTGTTTCCAAAGCTGTTCAGGTCTTTCTGAGAGAACAAGATCCTATGTTGCTTCCCAGCCTGAGTGGGTGAGAATGGTGCTGGGGAGCTGTGTGAGATGCAGGTCCTGGAAGAAAATGGAGCTTGCACAGGGCTCTGGTGACCTATGGCTTCAAGGTCTTGTTGGACATCAAAACCAGGATCAGGATCTGTGATCCAAATCACGTCCTGTGTTACTAGTCCTGCGACTCAAAAATTGCAAGGTCCTGGTATCGCAAAAGATTTTAGAAATTACAAATGGTGTTATGGCATTCTTTCCCCGAGCTTTTCTCTGCAGCTCTGAACCACAGCAACTTTTCTCCACCTTCTTAATTCAGCTTGTCAGCCTCGTACACCCATCAAGGTCTGGGGACTGGCTCTCCAAGAAAGCTCCCATAGATGAGAGGAGCTGGAAGCTCTTGGCACCCTGAAGTTCTCTGTCCTTTTGTCAAACCTGCTATGGGACAGGAAATTCTGCCCTGGGTGCTGCAGTGCACAACACTCCTTCCCCACCCATGCCAAAACACAGTGGGCTTTCAAAAAGATTTTTAGCACTTGAAAAAAAATCTGTGATACAGTGATGAACCTCTCCTTCTCATTGCCTCAGTAGTCCAGACTACTTTCCCTGCCAGAAAGGACAAAGACAAGTGCTCCCTGCAGGACAGGTGGGAGCAGAGGCAGAGCTGTGGGAAGTGCAAGCCAAGTCTGGGGAACTGTTCTCACTTCTGGGCTTGGTCCTGCATAGGAACCCTGTTCTGGTTTTGTCCCTCAGGCTTCAAGCACAAGAAGATGATATGGTAGGCCCCATTAAATGAAAAAACTAGTAGTAGTGGGCTTTTACTTTCTTCTTCTTCTTCTGGTTTTTTTTTTTTTTTAATTAAAAAAAAGCCCACAACCCTTATTGGCAAAGCTATTCTCAAGCTCTGACAGGGAAACCCCATAGCCTGTACCACTTCCATATACAGGCAAAAGGTGGTGTATGACCTTTTGACACCACGTTCCTAGTGAGACCCTACTGACGAAAGAACATGGAAAAACCATTGGGGAGCTGGGGCTGTGAATGAGACTGTGCTCGGCCCCTGGTTTTCACTTTTTAAAAGAAAATGTGTGTGTGGGAGTGAAGGTCTGCCATTTCAAAGGCTTGATTTTGTATGTCTGTCTGTGTCTATGGGAGAAGTGAGCCAATCCACACCTAGGAAAATGAAGCCTTTTGAAACGAAGCTTTCAAAACCATCAGCTAAGACATTTTATGTTAATTAAAAGATTAATATAATTGATTTAAAGAGCATGCAGACCACAGCAGCCTATTAGGGATGTGCTATCTGCAGTTTACATATGGTTGCTCACTGCAAATACCGTACGTACCGTGAAGCGAAGAAGGTGGTGAGGTTAGTCATGGGTGGAGTGGAGCAAGCTGTCCTCATTAGTTATCTTGTGGTAAAAAACACAGTCACCTTATCTCTTCTAGGAATTTCCTATGGGCTTGCTAATGCTTGGTAACCAGCTTGTTTTTGTGTTCTCTTTCAATCCTCTCCCACCAACTTCTCCTGCACTAGAGGCTTTGTTTCTGAGAGTTACTTGGCTTCCACAACCATACTTTCTCCACATTAGATCATTACTGGGACTTGCTGCTTCAGAACAAGTAATAGACATGAGGAATAAGTGACTTTCCCAGGGTGACAGAGGAAACTGAGCTGGAAATTGAACCTAGGCATTCCCAGTTAAGTTACTTACTTAGAAGTGGTTTGTTTTGGGGTTTTTTTCAATCTCTCCACATCACTCCCTGAGACTGTTTTCCCCAGGCTAAGCAGTTAGTTAATATACTACCCCTTTCTTTGGGGCTTTAACACCAAAGTTTACATAGCTTCCTAGCAAACTGGCTTACTTACTTTTTTTTTTTTTTGGTAATAGACTGGTGTTAAAAAGAGCACTTAGTCTTTCATGGTGTGGGGACACAACTACTGATCAGAGTCTCTCCAGTAATTTCTTAAATTTACTTTGAACAAACCTGAGCAATGATTGTGGCCTGACTTCCTTTCTAAGAGGTTTACAGATTCCTCATGGATGGAGAGAAAAATAAGGGCTGCACTTGTTTTGCTCTCTGGCAGATATAAGAGAGAGAGAGCTTCCTTGAGAGTATTTACCGGTCTTTCACTCCTATTTCTATGTTCAACTCCTATCCTGAAAATGTTTTGCATCAAGAATTATATGCCTGTGAGAAAGCACATGGAGAATTTATTATATGAACATGGGCTTTTTTTATTGTTCAAAGCTTCCTCTACAGAAGAGGGCCATTAACCTTGACTGCTCCTCCTTTTATAAGTATCAGCCCGTTCACCAAAATCGCATTGCTTGCTGGAAGCTTGGTGAAGCATTGGATCCTGAAACAGCTTATCACGACAAAAACATGGCAAGAAGCAGAAACTTGGAGGATTTTAGGCATGTCAGATTGTCATTTGTAATGCCTCAGTGATTGCTTTTGCCACGGCTGGGCTGGCAACACCTTGGAAGATGCCGAGGCGACTTCTGGCAGAGGAGTGTCTGCTGAGGATCAGCCCGTCTGTTGGGTTCAGTTTAAATAGGTCAGCAGAACAGACAATTTGATGTTTTTCTTTTCCTTTAACCAGAACTGACTGAGTCTCCTACAGCCGTTTCACCCTGAACGTGTTATGGGTTGTTCTATTGGAAAACCTGGTGCATGGCAGTTTTGGGTGAGTCTCACACTTCCCTTCAGGTGGAGGAGCCTTATGGGTTTGAAACTTCTTAAATCAAAGCCACTAGTAATGTTTCCCAACTTCCCTTACATCCGAATCACAGGGGTGCTTTTCTGTGTTGCTGATTTAAAAAAAAAGGCTCAAAAAGTCGTTTAAAGTGTTGTGCATGTAAAACCATCTGATCATTTTGCATTGGCACCAACGTTGCAAAAAGGTGGAGAGCAGTGCTGTTGATCCATTTGGAGTGTTTTGCTTTTTTCATGTAGCCTTTTATTAACATTTGTCTGGAGCTTTGTATCTGCTTGGTAATGACAGATAATTTGTATAATGAGGAGTCTGCTGGACATCAGAGTGATAGGTCAGGGTGGGTTCTGCTGAAAAATGAAGTGGGCAACTCCCAGGAGAGTGGCCAGAGGAGATGGCTGCCTAGGGGTGTTTCAGGGAGTACATGTAATGAGCTGATGAGTACGGCTCCAGCGTGTCTTTTTGGGAATATAGAAATGATGATGAGTAAGTGCTGAAAAGCAAAGCCCATGCACCCTTCTTTAAAAATAGAGTACACAATTTATACTCTTTGCTCATCGTAACTTTGTTTTGAGAGGCAAGACCTCATCCTTTGAAGGCTTCAGTCATCTCAAAACAATGCTGTATCTATGAGTGACATTTTATCCCTAGAAGAGGCCAAGTGATGTTCTATCAAACAGCACTCAGGAATTTAAGAGATGTTTAGATTTGAAATCAGATCTCACCCACGCATGGCAGATGGCTTTCTGTTTAATGTTTCATTGAGATTTTGTCATTTGTCGGTGCAAGAAGAGGCTGTAGATGTTTAGTTCTTGTGAAGATTTTGCACATCCTGTGACCGTTTATTATAGCTGGCCTATCTGTATTTTCTGAGCAAATCAGAAGGGGATGGAAAAATCATAAACCACCGAAATAGTTGCTAGGATAGGAGATGGAAATCTCCTCTGAAAATGGAAAATGAAAAATTTCAGAGAGTGGAAAGCATTTGTCAGTCAGAATGGAGGACATCATTTAGCTTCACACTGAGTTGACAAAAACTGCTTACTTGAGACACCTACTGGATCTTGTTTCTCCCCCCTGCTCCTAATTCCTTCTGTTTTCATTAACTGGCTGGCTGCAATGGAATGGAGCTCCCTTAGCTTTACATGGAAGAAGCCAAGGGCTGTCCTGTGTTAACACAAAACACAGCCTTTTATTGCAATGCAAATCTCAGCACAGGTGTGAAAAGTGTAGAAACGATGTGGATTTACCATAGATATTAATTTATCAGGAAAGTTTGCTTCGGTGGTTTGTTTTTTTTAAGGCTCAACACTAGATGCAACTTCTTTTTCCTGACTCGTCCAAACACCTTTGGTTCAAGTTTCCAGCCATTATTTTTCTAGAGAGTAGAGCCTATTTTTCTAGTTTTCTAGAGAGTGGAGGAGAGAAACCATGTAGTTCTTGCATTGGACAGACCTTTATGCTGCAGCTTCTGGGCACGATGTGGGATGGTTTTAGTCTGAAGTAGGCTCTAACACTCAGCCATATCTGCTCCATGATTATGGCCCTTATGTACCCCTAAGTGTCCTGGTTGTCAGGATGATATGTTCAGAATTAATATTCTTCAGAGAAAAGTGATCTGAAAACTTGCTGGTTCCCTGCAAGGAAGGAGGATAGCCCGCAGATTTGACATGCTCAGGAGCATGTTCAGGTCCTTCCACTGCCTTGGTTATAATTTTGGCCCTCCCTGTTAGATGGTTCTGCTCCCAGAGGTGGAGGCAGAAGCTCAGCCATCACTGGAGTGTAGCCCTCTAACCCCTAGTACCAAAACAGCTCCTGCAGAACAAATATTTTCCTGCTCTTCTTTATAACCCGTTGCAACTCCATGGTATATGTGTTCCACTGCCAAAGTCACTCAAGTCTATAAAAATTTCTGGGAATGGCACCCTCTGCTACTCTAAGCATCTCCTAGGAGGTCTTAAGCAGTAATTAGGGTTTTTTTGCAGATGGCTCAATGCAGTGTTGTACTGTGTGTGGCAGTCACTGAACTGCCTCCAAAACATTTACCAAATTTTCCTCTGTGCAGGGCTGTCTCTTGACAGGAGTGCTCACCTTGTCCTCATGTACTCTGGTCTGGCTCTCTGTCTGATGGGCCTGAAGAGCAGCAGAGTGAAGTGGCTGTTCAATAAGTGCTAGGCACTTGTCAGCTTTTGCTGAACTGCATCTCAACAAGCACTACATGCCCACCTCCATCCCCACACCTTTTCTTCTCCCTAAAACCATGGGGCACCACACAGTGTTCATACAGCTGGGCAGTTTTGTTCTCAAAAGCCCCCTGGCACCCCTCTCACCCTAGTGTTTGGTCAGCAGCAGTGGGAACCCTGGTGCCCTGCCCACAGAGCAGACCTGGCCTCGGTGGCAGTGGGAACCCGGGTGGTGCCTCCTCTCAGCAGCTCCTGCTGCTGGCCCCTGCTGCTGCACAGGCACACACCTACCATGGGCCTGCAGCTGGGTCATGACGTGCTTCTCCCTAATCCATTTCCAGAGTGGGTGAAAGCTGGTTTCCTACAGCTCTGTGTTTAGTGGTTTGCTTTGTTGGGGCTGGGACAGAGCAGGTACCGGCCGAGGTGGCTCCTGTGCCAGAGAGAAGCTGGTCAAGGGTTTAGAGAGTAAGTCTTATGAGGAGTGGCTGAGGGAGCTGGGGTTGTTTGGCCTGGAGAAAAGGAGGCTTGGGGGAGACCTTATCACTCTCTACAATGACCTGAAAGGAGTTTGTGGCCAGGTGGGGGTCAATCTCTTCCAGGCAACTAGTGGCAGGATGAGAGGACACAGCCTCAAGCTGTACCAGGAGAGGTTTGGGTTGGACACCAGGAAGGATTTCTTCATGGAAAGGATTGTCAAGCATTGGAATGTGCTGCCTAGGGAGGTGGTGGAGTTACCATCGTTGGAGGTGTTAAAGAAGTAACTGGATGTGGCCACCACCTGGGTTTCAGAGGGGGGAGATGTGGCAACCTCATGGGTTGGCTCCCCTCTGTGCTGCAGAAAGTGCCAGCATTGTCCTTCATGGCTACCTGTGTGTCAGGTGGATGGAGAGGGATGGAGCTCCTGGTGACCAGCTACATACAGATACTGGCCTTGGGCAAGCCCAAACCTTGCTCCACCACTTCATGAGGTGCCCAGAAGCTGTTAGGGAGGCAAGCCTTTGAAGTTTCCTTGCTGCCCAGCCCTCGGTGTGCTTGTTTGACCATGTCACTTTGCATATATATGAGGTGGTGTTTAGCCCTGAAAGTGTTTCCATAGCAACGTATCTGCTGTTGGACTGAAAAGATGGCACTGAAAAGTCATCAGGGAGTCAGCCACGGTGTCCCCATGTGCTGCTGGGAAGAGGCAGGGACACAGAAGAGGCCAAACTTAGAGGGAGAGGTTGTTCTAGACAGCCTGGGTTTTGCTTGCCTGTGTATTCAGCAACCTGTCCCTCATTCAGACAAATGCCTGAATCTGTGTGTGGTTTCAAGCATTTATTTCCATAGTCACTGTGCTGTTATTTATTGATCATTATTCATACTTTTCCTTTCAGAATGCCTCAGTCAGAGAGGCAGAAATAACGCTGGCATTACAAAACAATTTTAATGATTTGTAAACAGTTGAACAAAAGTGTTTTCAAACAACTGTAAGGCTCCAAGCTGTTTCGAAATCCCACTGGCAGAATAAACTGAAGGACTGACACATTCTTGGAAATCAGGACTGTCCAACAAATGAACTACAGACAGCAAAATATTTGCAAAATAGTTCCTTTCATTCTTTTCAATAATTAATTTCAAAAGTGTCTAGTGCATTGCTTTATACAACTGAGCTGAACTGTGTACTGAACTCCATTAGAACTTTTAAAGAATTTTCTTAAGGATGCCAGTGGTTAGGGAGCCTGTCACGTTAATTTAGCAAAAGAACCAGAAGGTGTATTTCATGTGGCTTGGTCACTCAGCATGCGTGTCCAAGGCTCATGCAATGGGGCCTTTACCACCACACCAGCTGTAGTTTAACCATATCAGTAAAGCTACGGTACTCAGCCAGCAATTACTGACACCACAGGCTCTGCAGCACCACATGAATTTTGCTGCTGGATGCAGGGAAATAGTTCAGCAAAATGCTTTCAGCAAGGAAATGGAGCCTTGCCTCTTCATTTCCTTGTTTCCAGAAAATATCCACAGGACTATTCTCATTTCTCTTGTTAGGAGACAAAGTTTAAGTTTTGGATAAAAAAGTACCTTTTCTTGTACCCCAGGTTCACTCATCCTTTTGAGCATACTGCTGAGGGAGACAACTCACATGCTTTAACTCAAAGCTTTTGCTGAATGACCAAGGCTGCACACGTTATGTTAACAGGCTTTTCCCTGATGTGGATGCCACTGGAAGTCCTGCCTACCACCACGTTCCAGCTACCAAAGCAGCACCAGGGCTCAGAGTGCTGTCACCAGTTGTTGTCCACCAGGGGTGGGTATGAAATGTGTAAATTTTATGTATCAAGAGTTGCAAGTTATTTCACAGCACCATCTGATTGCAAATCTTTCTTGCCTTTTCCCTCTGAAAGGTGGTTGTCCTGGTTGTTGGGATGTATATCAGAGGCCACCTTGTCCAGCAGTCCCTGCCTTAATTAATGGAATTAGGACTGGTATGGGGTGAAACAGAACAGGATTGAACAAAGATAGTAGTTTGCTTTAAATACATTTGTTTTTCTGATAAACTAGAAAAGGTTGAGGGAGCTGGGATCACTAGCATTGCCTGTCGGATACGATTTCTTTGATGTACTGAGTAGCACTAATCTATCCAAGGATCAGACAAAGGGTCTTTCCCCAGTGGAACAATAACCCCATTAATTAACACCACTGATGCTGAGGCTGTGGGCTCATCTAACCTCCTGTGAGATACCCAGCTCTGTGAATAATCTGATTGTGGTTCTTTTCCCCCACCCCACTACCTTTTAACAGAGGATAATGACATAGGTTAGATACTTTTGTAGGAGATTGCCAGTATGCACCATTAAGTTTGTATAGTGGTTGATTTGGCTCTTTTAGACTTGAATAATTCACATCTATTTTATTTTCCTCATATGAAAGCTCAAGTGGATATTGGCTGGAGCACAGCAGGAAAAAATATTTGGGTATTACTTAGGAAAACAAATGACATTGTAAAACTTCAGAAATTATAGCTGGTATTAAATATTTTCATTTTTCACACTTCTGTCCCCTTTTTAAAAAACCTCTGTGTTTTTTTGTATTGTGGAGAACTGGTGAACGAACTCCTCAGCGTAAAACCACAAATGTTTTCCATGAGGAGGAATAAAATCAGATGGTTTTAGGGAAAGAAGCTAAAAAAGCCTCTCAGACCAACTTGTTCCTTTCTTCTGATGAGAATCCAGGCCATAAGCCAGAAGTACTGTTTATTCTCAGGCTAAATATAAGTCCCAAGAGGGCAACTGCTTTTGGACCTTATAACCATACACTCCTTCTGGGTAGCCTGGAGCATTTCTGCGTGGGGCTGAGGGCAGGAGATGTGCTGCTCTGGACACTGCAGTGCCTCCATCATGGCAGGAGGAGATGGCATGCTGGAAAGACTGAGCCATGCCCTGCACTTTCCTTGTTCCTCTCAGCAGAGAGAAAGGCTTCCCAATGTGTAAAACAAACAAGGTGCTGTGGACTGAATCCCACTGACTTGCAAAGAAAGAGGAAACAAGGGGGAAGTGAGGGTCTATTATAAATGTGTGTTTATTTAATTTATCCCTACATGTGCTAACTTCATCCTTTTTCCTAGGGAAACACGTGGGAAGGGTGAGAGAATCAGCATGAGGTCCTGTCTGCCTGATACCATGGGTGGAGCACTTGCTGCTGCCCCTGGCACTTCCTTGGCATCCACCGGGGGAGCTAAGAGGATTGGTTCAGCTATGGCCATGTCTCTTTTGGGAGGGAAAACCAGGCTGGGAAATGGGGAATGAAAGGAGAATGCGCTTGGCAGAGGGAGCTGTGCCTCTGGAGCCAAGGAGCTCGTGGCACCACTCCCAGCAGCTAATGGGGGCATCACCTCCCGTGCCCAACCTTGCCAGCCTTGAAGCTGTTTTTGTCCCTGCTCTGCAATTAGTGCCCAGCACCGACAGTGCTTTGGGTCCTGCTCTCCTCTCACAACAGCTGCTATTGTGAAGGGACGAGCTGTAGAAAGAGGCTTAGGTTTGTTGATCAGTGAGAGAGTGCTGTAACAACCACTGTGTCTTTTCTTTCCAACTCGGGGACAATGATAAACTTGATTACCAGGTGAGGGGTTTTTTTTCCTGAATAGAGACAGGGAAGTATTGGTACATTTATACTGGTATTCTTCAATGAATTATTTGTATGGCTTTGGTTACCCATGGTCCAGCAGGATTAACTAATTAAATGGTTACAGTGAAAAGAATGTCATATCTTCCTTTGCAGGAACCATGAAAAGAAGCTGGCTTCTGAAACTGGTAACATTAATGATGTCTCCTTATAAATATGTTTTTGGGAACAGGGAGAGAGGGAAAAATCACAGAGGGAGAAGAAGCATTTGAGTTAAGTGACACTACTGGCTCCAACCCAACTGGCTAGAAATGGGTCACGAGGGAGTTCAGGCTTGAAATTAGTAAAACCACTCAAAGATGAAAGTTCTGGATCCGTCTCTCAAGCAGTGTAATGGGGGCAAAGACCTAAATCCTTTTTAAAATGGAATGTACCAAGTTATTGAAAAGATTGTGCAGCAATCTTTTGAGGAAGGAAATTCTTAATGATAAACAAGACATGCCCTCAGATAACCCTGAACTAGCATGTCCAAAGGGATTGGAAAGGTGATTAGGTCACCATTCACATTTCCTTATTATTAAACCCATGCTCTGGTGCGACAGGGATGTAGGAGCCACAGAGGAAGCCCTTTCTTTTCCCCACAACAGATGCATAGTGCAGGATGTATGGTGAAGTAAGAAACTGTTCAGTGCTCTGGTGGAGGGATGGTGCACCCTGTTTGCGTCTTCAGGTTTAACCTCTGGATTTAAAGCTGAACAGGAATTTTCCTACAAGCCAGGTGAGCAGTGCTTCCTTCCTGCCCTCAGCCTTGGGTAAGGCATGGTCCAGTTCCAAGGTCCATGTGGAAGCTCACTGTGGTAGCCTTCTACCATCAGCAGAGAGAAACATGCATTTTGGGGGGGGTAACTCATCTAAATATATTACATATTTACTTTGGGCTGAGACAAAGACTGCTCCAAAGATGCATATCCCTTCTTGTTGCCCACACTGGGAATTGAGATGGGTAGTTACATGCCAGAGGAATCCTTTTGTCCTGAGGACAGGGTATGGCAAGAAGAAAAAAGGATTTTGTCTCAGAACAGCTGCTCTGATGAGTTTCCAGGGAAACAAGCATTTGTTTAAGATGGGAGGAATTAAGTTCTTCGAATCATCAGTTTCCTTGGCTATTCAAAACTTTCATCAGCTCTCACCTCATCAGTCCCTCTCTTTGATGGATGTCAGGGAGAGCTTTACCACCAAGCTTTGTGGAAGGAGAACTGAGCTAACATGAAAGTAGTTTGTTGTGTGTGTGTGTCTGCATGTGGTTAGCAGTGCAAAACAAGACTACAAGGCCTGCAGCTTTTCTGAGATACGCTCATTTACATCAAGATGTGCTATCCAATTACTACAGGGTCCTTTCATGGCACTTTCCTCTTTAGATTGTGGTGGATCTTACACATGTGAACGTTTATGTGTGTGTACGTGATGTGCATGTGTAAGTCTTTACTGTGGTATGGGAAGAGGAAATGTATTGTTTGCCCATTTAAAGAGGAGAGTGTTGGGGTTTTTTTCTCATAGGAAGTAATCATGCTTTGTAAGCACATTTCTTGTAAGTAGGTATGCTTGAAATGTTTATATTTCACTTTCTAGAAGTAAACTACTCTGAATATAATATCAGTTATACAACACCTGCATGACTGCATTATCATTTGAACTGACGTGGAAACTATTTTTGAAATCATCTTTGCTTTCTGGTGCAATAATTTTCTTTCTGAGGTACCTGAGAGATACAAGATTGTTCTCACATTGGTGAGGCTGAAAGTAACTGAAGTGGAAACAAGGATATTATTTATATCTCAATTACAGTATTGAGACAGAATTATGAATTAAAGCAATCTGGAAGCCTCCAGAGGGTATTTCATTGCCTCTTTGTGTTAGTCTCCTTTCTCTGATGGAATAGCAGTAAGCTTTATTGTGAGGAAGCTGGCAGGAACTGGCCTCAGTCAACCATTAGGTTAGATGTGAATTTGTGAATCAGAGGCACAGACTGGCATTTTGCTCCCTTCTGTTTGGAGACAAGGCAGTGAACGTAGAATAATCTCCTAAGTGGCACTGTATGGGCCCATATGGTCAAGTGTGAGTGACTGTGCTTCTGCCCAGCTGTGGATGTGTCATCTTCTACCAGAAAGCATTTCCTTATTTCAGTATGTTTCTTCTGTTCTGTGCAATACAGCCTGCTGAGGCAGGAAGGATTAACTTGCCTTTGTAATCTATCTACATCTATGAATGAACTCAATGTGTCAAGGTGGCAGTCACTTCCCCGGAGAAGTTACTCTCGAGGCTTTGCTAGCTGACAGCTTGTATTGGTTTGGCACGGATGGCTCCTGTGAGGAAGCTGCTGGAAGCTCCCACCATGTCCGGCAGAGCCAATGGCTGATGGCTCTGAAGATGGACATGCTGCTGGCCAGAACTGGGCCAATGAGAGAGGTTGGTAATGCCTCTGTGATGAGATATTTAAGAAGAAAATCAAAACAAAGTTACAAGATTTTGAGTTCTAGTCAGAGAAGAGGAAGTGAGAACATGTGAGGGAAACAACATGGAGACACCAAGGTCAGTGGAGAAGGAGGGGGAGGAGGAGCTCCAGGCTCTGGAGCCGAGATTCCCCTGCAGGCCGTGGTGCAGCCCATGGTGGAGCAGCTGTGTCCCTGCAGCCCATGGCTCCATGGGGAATGCAGAGATCCACCCGCAGCCCGTGGGAGAGGTGCTCACGCCGGAGCGGGTGGGTACCTGGAGGAGGCTGTGATCCAGAGGGAGACCCGGTGGAGAGAGAGGGCCCTGCTTCCAGGCTGGAGCAGCCTGGCCTTGGAGGACTGCACTCTCTGGAAAGAGAGACCCACG